>SNQJ01S0011935.1:22911-41112 GCA_010110895.2 Picea sitchensis
AAAAAGTTTTAATAGCATAATAATCTGGATCACTTGCAAGCAAGTGTCCTCAAAGAATAAGTTCGCTCAGTGTGCCAGAGCGGGATGTTACATACACCCCCTCTTGGTCTAAACTTCTTCCCAAAGCTTCACAATATATATGCGGAAATAAAGTGGATCACAGTATCATATGTATATCTATTAAACAAAAATGAAAATTGCTGGCACATATTATATGCGTCCTCCCAGGTTGCCGAGTGCGGACTATAATTGTACCACTAGACCCCGACCTAATCTACCGTTTGACATTGTAGCTATCGAAAGTGATGATCCAAGATGCGGACCGGCTCATCCGTGAGTGCACCCTCATTCGACACCGCAAGGTGCTCAAGTCAAACATGTGCAGGATCACTAATCATAAAGTCTCAGACAGATACATGAAAAACATCATGCATACGCCTCAAAGAATCAGGCAAGGCTAGTCGATAGGCCACTGACCCCTTTCTCTCCACAATCTCGAAAGGTCCCACGAACCTAGGAGAGAGTTTAGCTCCCTTCCCAAACTTGATCGAACTCTTATGTGGTTTAACTTGCAAGAAGACTCGATCGGCGACCTCGTAACTACGGTCGACACGGTGCGCATCGGCATAACTCTTCTGTCGATCCTACACTTCTTTAACCCTTGTCTTATTGTTTGCATTAGCTCTTTCATTTCTTGGATCGCTTCTGGTCCCACCAGGACCCTATCCTCAAGCCGATCCCAACTCAAAGGCGTCTGACACGGTCGCCCGTAAAGAAACTCGAAAGGCACCATATTAATGGTGCTCTAGTAACTGTTGTGGTAAGCGAAATCCACTAGTGGCAAGAATTCTTCCCAAAACTTTTGTTGGTCCATCACGTACATGCGCAACATGTCCTCTAAGGTTTGGTTCGTTCATTCGGTCTGCCCGTCAGTCTCCGGGTGAGACGCAGTACTAAAGTTAAGTTGGGTTCCCAAGGCCTCTTGGAAACTCATCCAAAATTGTCTAGTAGACACCGATTCTCGATCAAACATAATCCTCTTAGGCATGCCATGCAACCTCACAATCTCACTGATGAAAGCTCTAGCCATGTCAGGTGCCTGATACATCGTATGCACAAGAATAAAGTGAGCACTCTTGATCAAGGTGCCTACTACTACGAAAATTTAGTCATCTCTCCTTGCCGTCAGTGGAAATCCAACAATAAAATCCATCGAAATAACCTCCCATTTTGATTCTGGAATAGCGTGTGGTTGTAGTAATCCTACTGGGTGTCTATGTTCATCCTTTCACAACTGACATTCTAGACATCTTGCCACATAGTTGACTATGTTTGCTTTCATTCCTTTTAAGAAGAATAAGGGTTTAAGGTCTGCCCTCCTCTTTGTGACTCCCTTGTGAGCCATGTAAACTACTCTATGAGCCTCGCTCAGGATCAACATCCTAGACCCGTCGTTTGGCGGTACGTAGATTTGATTTTTAAACCTCAATAATCCATCACTATCAAACGAAAATCCTTCAAATCGTGCTACCATCATTGTGTTTTGTCCGATAAAACCCTCGAATTCTTTGTACCAGTCATCATCACGCTGTAAAGTTAGAATCCTTTCATGCAGATTCGCCTGAAGAGGCAGCACCAAAAAGATGCGTGGTCTCTGACTCAATGCATCTGCCACTCGGTTCATTGTTCCCTTTATGTAAGTAATCTCAAAGTCGTACTCTCTAAGCAATTTCGACCAATGTCGTTGTCATGTGTTCAGGTCGCTTTGCATAAAGATGTGTTGTAGTCCACAGTGGTCATTCTTTGGTTCAAATTTTTGTCCAAAAAGGTAGTGTCTCCAAACCTTGAAGGCATATACGATGGCTAATAACTCCAAATCGTGTGTCGTGTAGTTCTCCTCATGCTTTCTCAGTTTCCTCGAAATGTAAGCGATCACTCATCCATCTTGAATCAAGACTTCGCCTAAGCCTTCCTTTGATACGTCAGTGCATACCAAGAAGTATTGGTGTTGTTTTCAACAACTCCTTGAGCCTCTGAAATGCTTCCACGCATTTCTCGGTCCAAACAAACTCTTGTTTTGCTTCTACAAATCCATGATCGGATTTGCTATCTTCGAAAGCCCCTCGACGAACCGTCGATAGTATCTTTCTAAACCCATGAAGCTACGCACTTCCGTTTCATTCATCAGTGCAGGCCATTCCATGATAGCCTCGACCTTTGTTGGATCCTCGACGATGCCTTCGCCGGAGACGACATGCCCTAAGTAGTGAATCTTCGATTGATAAAAAGAGCATTTGGACAACTTCCCATACAATTTGTGCTCTCGCAGAGATTGTAGTACCAAGCGCAAGTGCTTGTCATGCTCCTCCATCATCCGAGAGTGAATCAAAATATCGTCAATGAATACTTGGATGAACTTGTCCAAGTACTCATGGAACACCCCGTTCATCAAGCTCATAATTACCCCTGGGGCATTTGTCAGTCCAAACAGTAAAACAGTAAATTCGTAATGTCCAAACCTCGTCTTAAAGGCAGTCTTAGGGATTTCATCCTCCTTTATCCGTAACTGGTGATACCCTGATCGCAAATCGATCTTGGAGAACACCGTCATGCCATTCATTTGATCGAATAGATCATCAATTCTTGGCAATGGATACTGATTTTTGATCATTTTCTTGTTCAATTGATAGTAGTCAATGCAGAGCCTCATGACCCATCCTTCTTTCGTATGAAAATAACAGGTGCACCCCACGGTGACACACGATGACATATTAGTCCCAGGTCCAACAACTCCTTCAGTTGCATCCTCAACCCTTGTAACTCCGAAGTCGACATCCGATAAGGTGTTCTTGCTATAGGTTCAGTCCCCAATTTTAGGTCTATGGTAAACTCCAATTCCCTCTCTGGTGGCATCCCACGTAACTCCTCCGGGAATACGTCCGCAAATTCTCTCACCACCGGAAGGTGTTCTAAACCTTCTACTACTCCCTTCTCGTTTAACACAAGGATCGCATAAATCTTGCACCCCTTGTGCATGCTCTTCCGAAGTTGTAAGGAAGAGATGAACCTCAAGGAAACTCCCTGGTTCTAGCCTACAATCACCCATCTCTATCACTTATCATCAACCAAGCTCAACCGTTTCATCTTACAGTTGAGTATCGCCTCATGCGATTCCAACCAGTCCATACCAATTACGACATCATAAGATCCTAAGATCCTGACGTACGGGTTGACCCTAGTGACAAAATCTCCTAGGTTAAGGATATAGCCTGTAACCTTTCCTCCAACCTTATGTTTGGCTCCCGAAGCTATCTCTACGAAGCTAAACGTGTCCTATTCGACTGCCTTTACCTTAATCCTTTTTAGCACTGCACCAAAAATGAAACTCTTGGTAGCATCGAGATCTATCAAAATACTAAGGGTCTGGTCAGCGACAGTACCTGTCGTCTTGAGTACATTCCACTGATGCTCCGCCTGGTGGTTATTCACCACTACATGAATCTGATGGGCCTTGCCCATATCTCCCATGGTAGTGGGTCTGGCTGATCCAGACGCTCTAGTCCTCTCCACCGGGCAGTTGCACTGGTAGTGTGGCTCCCCACACGTCCAACACACCTTCTTCGGTCTAGTTATACTGGTACCCCAAGTAGAAGCCATATTATAACAATAAGGCCAAACTCGAACTCCTTGACCTTAAGTTTCTAGGAAAAGATGTGAAGCATACATAAACACTCTAAAACAGGCCTCGCACTTGGGCACTGTGTGACTAACTTGTCACAAGGCATCAAACTCGTTGAGATGACGCTCAATGAATTCCGCAGAAATATACCGCTCTTGGAACTGTTCCTCGAACCGTTCCCATGACACGTCATCTACGGTCAGGTTAAAAATTGGTAGGAGCATCTTCCGCCATAGAAGAGCGCTTCCCTTCAGTTGAAATACCACCCTGTGGACATTCATGTTGGAGGTCATAAATGCGAAGCGTGAAGCACCACGCAATCCTCTACAACTATGCCTCGATGACACTGTCGTCCGTGACACTCGTGGATGCTAGAACTCAACTCTCTCTTGTCCTTGGTGGAAGCAAACGGTACTAGCTAGGGCACGCAGTGGACCCTTAGGGGTATAGGTGTCCTAGCCTCATCTCAGTACTAATGGTGAATCAAGGCCTTTGAAATTACTTGAAAGGGCCTTGTCAGACCACCATTATCCCTTACCACAAGAGAATCCAGCCCAAGGACTTGTTCCTCCCCTTGGGGGTCAGACTCCGAGGGTGCGAAACTTCTGGAGGTGTCACACTTCCATCCACGATACCTCATCGTGAATCTCTACGGTGTCATATAACCGTGTTTATCATAAGGGAAAGCTAAAGTCTTAAATAGAGTAGGTTAAGACTCAACAATTTACTACAGTGGAAAGCATGGAGATGCATAGTCACAGTGTTGAACCCGCTCTGATACCATATTTAACGACCCCATCATTACTTCTACAAGCGAAACATAAGTGAAATTGTTTTGAAAAAATAAGGAGAACAACGATGATTACAGCTAGACGACACAGCTGATGGCGAGCACCATGCCCGTAGAACAGGAAACAACAACTAAGACTCCACACACAGGAATAAGGGCAATGGGGCGAAACATGCATAGGACAACAAGGAGGAACAACTACCCGCCCGACACAGCACGACCACACCTACAAGTTAAGGGACAACATCCCCATCCTGATGCAATGACCTAGACGACAAATACTAGAACCTCTAGGCGCACGAACCCAATGCTTGAAGGTGTTCGACCCATGTGCCATAAACCAACTAGCAATGATTGACAACACTCACATAGAACGCATCGACTCCGGCCAAGTTCTCGCTCGCCGCTATCCCATAGGGCGTGCCATGATCCTCTCATCAAGAATCATGTCATTCCCAGGTGATAGACGAGTCAATAACCTTGGCAAAACCATAAGGTATCTGGATCGAGGACTCTAGGTAGCTTTGATGCACTAGGATGAAATCACTGATAAGGAGACTAAGCCTATGCCCCTAAATAACGGGTCGACAAGATGCAAAATGACAACACTTGATAAGGTGCAATCCATAACTTGACTCGACAAAAACCAAAAGCCCCAATGGGTTGAGAAAGAAGTCTTGGCATTAAAGTAAACTAAAATGACGATACTAAGGGCATAACGTAATCGAGTGAAGTAAAACAGATCCCAACCTGAACAACACGCCTGTCAGCAAGCGACAAGTCTATCAAGTAAGAGCACTACTCAACATTCAAGGTGATCTTACGCTGCTTCAAATCTACTCGAAAATGATGTCAAGGTTATCAAGCCAAAATTCATCAACGCATATCAATACAAAATTAATAAAATAACATTATCTAACAACATTGACAATATCAAATAAATGTGGTCTAATTTAACGAGATTAAATAAGTAGATAATCACCACCAAATTCCAAATCAACAATACCAATATCAAGTAAACAATGTTAACATAAACTATCAACAATGCCTGTCCATACCACTCTTTCTAGAAGGTTTTACCAGCTATCTATTACACCTGTAGTGGTTGACTAAAAACAAGGCAACTCGAACAACAGTCAAGATGTCGATTCAAGAGTTCTAGTAGCGCAGTCATTGATCATTTAAAATTTACTGGGTTTTAAATTACTATCCTCAAATGTAAACTGTCCTAAAACTTAATAAAGAATTTGTTGAGTAAAACATTACTATCATTAATTAAAACTGTACTAAAATCAATACCTCTACGACGAACCATCCACCATTAGTTTATTAACTACAAAAGATAGGCATGAACCTCTGCCATAAATAATTGTGAAAACTCTGGTAATCACCATAATAGGTAATAAATAAGATAATTATTTCCTTCATGCCAACCCCAAGAAACGTAAAAAGGGAATTAATAAGAAAATAAACGTAGAGTTAAAATGTCAATCAAGTGATGAGCACACGGGGTAAGTTTCCATTAAGTGATAATGACACAAAGATAAAAGTTTTAATACACCTGTATAGTATCCATAAAAGGAATAATGGTAAAGGAAAACAACAAGATTATCAAGGATAGCTATCACCGTAAATAAATATATATAACTGGGAATTTACCCAACATGAAGAAATTGAAACGCTGGCAATACACAACAAAAACAATGTCATAATAAAAATTGAATTGATGTCCAGTAAATGCTATTTAAAATCCTTTCTGGTATACCAATGCAAAACACAGATTAAAATGAGTTAAATGCACTATACCTTAACGAGAAATTGTCGTATTGTTGTCCCTGTAAAAATCGCTATCCTTACACAAGTGATCTAGGAATCGGACTTGGTACTATTATTGTACTAACTTGAAGCCAATTAAATATGCTATCCAAATAAAATTTCACTGTCTACAAGAAGATCAATCACCACAAGAAAATCGCACAGTAAAGACATTATGATTTCACTTCAAGGAGAAGCACGCTGTCAAATGCCTTCATCGAATTTTTAAAAGCATAAAATTATATATAAAACGTAGCCAAATATTTGAGGCATAGAGTGGCCATTCAATGGAAAACGCCGACATTATCTAAGGGCCAATTCGTGGTCATCCAACGGCTAGCTCAGTTAGAATTCAAAAGAATCCAGGGTGAAATTGCCCTGTTAACAGTATTAAAATTAAAATGGAAATCGTTGGCCAGGTAGATAGATTCACAGACCCCCAATTCGCCTCCAGGGACAGGTGAAACGATAAAGAAAAATAGATCACTGGCAGGTGTAAAAACACAGGCTCGAATTTGACACCAACGTTATCCAAATCCAGAGTACCAAATCAATGTTGACTTAGAAGTTTTAGTTTTTTTTTTGTGTGTTCCATTTTTTGAGATGCCCAACAACACAGATTTGAAATAAATTATTTTTGCGTTCTAGGGTACCAGTACGAAAAAAATTTGCAGGCTGATATTAATCCTAAACTGAGATTAAATCCTTCCATTGCCAGGATATCAATGAAATTGTAGACTGATACGAAATTTCCTTACATTACGAGTATACCAATATGTAAAAAGATCAAAGTGAGATTAAATCTTTTCATTACCAGGATATCATTAAAAATTGCGCACTGAAATGAAATTGTTTACAAAACAAGGATAACAATAAAATTGCAGACTGCCATGAAATTCTTTACATTACTAGGATATCAATCCACTCAACCAACAATAAGGGAACGCAAGGGTCCAATGGGAGAGGTCATTGAGATGATCGCAGGGAAAACCAACACGACATAAAAATTCCATACGCAGAGGTACTTTGCTAGAGGGTGCAAGACAAAAAACTGCCAAGGACAACAACAGAGGTAGACGACGGATGGGTTCATCCTTCGCTTCACCATCCTCGCACAAAAAAGTAGGGCATTGAGATCCATAGGTATTTTAACGCTAAGGCGACAACCTTAGATCAAGCTCTTGGCCGACTACTTAGGCGAGGACTGGTGGGCTAGGGACGAAGGCTAAACAACCTCAAGGTCATAATCAACACAACAAAGTGGTCAAGATACGCAGAAAAATGAAGGCCATGGGAGACAAAAACCATCGAGCTAGGCTAAGAAATTTTTTTCGTCATCAACTTAAAAGACATCAGTTTACCTTTCTAATAAATAAGCAGATCCCAACATATGTCCTAATACAAGCTACCAAACAAAAATGAAGAGAGCATACCATTGCCTGATCGCCCGCTCTGAATGACATCCCGCGCTCCGTGAAAATCCCACTCGACGATCGTCGAGACTTCACCGGTACCTCCCAGCCAATGCTAGGGGTACTCTTCTTCCCCCTTAGCCCCCCGAGCCATAAAGAAGCCACACACACTAACCAGATATTTCATCTAGCTACCATGTCACCTCATAAGGCTAAGCTACCACTCCTCTCCGAGATGGGTATCCCAACTCCCACAAGTAAATCAGTCAAGTAAATATTTCAGCACCCTAACGTTACGCAAACAGAAGATGATCCAACCTCCATCACCTCCCTTCATTATATAGAGTTTCGTGGTTCCTTACCTTCCAAATTTCTCTTTTAGTTAAGTTTTTATAATTAATTTCCTAAAAAATCTTCTCCGTACAAGTGTCACCCATCCCCTTCCTTCCTCATGAATTAACTTCTTTAATTAATTAATTATCTTTATTTCCCTCACCCACCTAGAGTTACTCCTAGAATCACTCCTAGGTGTCCCCAAAATCTCTTACAGTTTTTAATAACTTTCCTTTTTATTAAATTGCTTGTTCAGTTTAAATTAGAACGCTCTTAAATGGTAGATACGTTTTCTAGGTTTGACTTTCCGCTTTTTCCCTTATGTTTCCCCTTTTTCCCTTTTTACCTCTTTTCCTAGTTTCCTAATTTTTTTTTTTAGATTTTCGCTCTTTCCCCTTTTTAGTTAGAACTCAAAAAGGCAAGTGTGGAATTTTAACCCTTTCTCCCTTTTATCACTTAATTAGTATTTTTAAATTATCAAAAAGATAGAACAATTTATTCCAACAAATTTTTATTTTTATTTTATGAATAAATTAAATTTCTTATTCCCTTCGTGTTACAAGATTTTAACTAAGGTCATAATTATTATTTAAGTGTTTTTTATTTTTATTATTATTGTTGTTATATTTTTTTATAGAGGAATACAATTTTACCACTAGCATAGTTTAGACTTAAACCTTAAATTTTCATACAGGGCAACAATTAATTAGGGGAAATTGTTTTAAAATTTCTCAACACATTATTCGTCCTAAGGCCATCTAGGTTCATTCCTCTATCATCAACAACGTGACATGACCTTCAGTATGCACTAGGTGCTCCAAGGGTGCCACTCGCCTCATTTGTTCCCTTGTGCGATGTGCCCTTCAAGACGCACTACGTGCTCCAAGGGCGCCACTCGCCTCTTGACTGACTTGGTAGACATCAATAACCCCTGGAGTCAACACTCCGCTAGGTGAACTTGTGGGAGACTAAGGGATTCTAAGGGAAAATGCCCCCGCCTTATTGCCCACCCCTTAGAATCGTCGTGACCGACTGTCGCAGTCTGCCCTCATGACATCGTGGGTCCTCTCGAACTAGGTAATCGTTAACCTACAGTTCGAGCCACGGTGGGAGTGCTAGTAGGCTGTGGCAGGGTTGTTTTCCACACCTCTCCCTCAACATCTCTGGTAGTCATGCATGACCCCTTTACTCCATATGTGAGTCTGGTTGGCAAGCTATCATCAGCCTGCATCATCAACAAATCATGTCAGAACATATCCATATCATATCATCTAGTCATATGCACTAATATCGCAGTAAAACAATCAAACCCCAATAGCACACTCCCTGACTCGATCCAGAGTCCAAGGGGTTCCATTGATGCCTCTTCATCCTCGAGTTCCAAACCCTTCACACTCAGTAAAACCGATTCAATAGCACCTATCTATGTCAATGTAGTGAAACAACATGCCATCAACCCATAATGCCTCATAATCAAAAAGTTTTAATAGCATAATAATCCGGATCACTTGCAAGCAAGTGTCCTCAAAGAATAAGTTCGCTCAGTGTGCCAAAGTGGGATGTTACATACACCCCCTCTTGTTCTAAACTTCTTCCCAAAGTTTCACAGTATATATGCCAAAATAAAGTGTATCACAGTATCATATGTCTATCTATTAAACAAAAATGGAAATTGTTGGCGCATATTATATGCGTCCTCCCAGGTCACCGAGTGCGGACTATAATTGTCCCACTGGACCCTGACCTGATCTATCGTTCGACATTGTAGCTGTCGAACACGATGATCCAAGATGCGGACAGGATTAGCTGTGAGCGCACCCTCATCCGACACCACAAGGTGCTCAAGTCAAACATGTGTAGGATCACTAATCATAAAGTCTAAGACATATACATGAAAAACATCGTGCATACGCCTCAAAGAATCAGGCACGGCTAGTCGATAGGCCATGGGCCCCTTTCTCTCCATAATCTCGAAAGGTCCCACGAACCTAGGAGAGAGTTTATCTCCCTTCCCAAACTTTATCAAACGCTTATGCGGTTTAACTCGCAAGAAGACTCGATTGTCGACCTTGTAACAACGGTCGACATGGTGCGCATCGACATAACTCTTCTGTCAATCCTGCACTTCTTTAACCCTTGTCTTATTGTTTTCATTAGCTCTTCCATTTCTTGGATTTCTTCTGGTCCCACCAGGACCCTATCCTCAAGAGGATCCCAACTCAAAGGTGTCTGACATGGTCACCCGTAAAGAAACTCAAAAGGCGCCATCTTAATGGTGCTCTGGTAACTGTTGTGGTAAGTGAACTCCACTAGTGGCAAGAATTCTTCCCAACACTTTTGTTGGTCCATCACGTACATGCGCAACATGTACTCCAAGGTTTGGTTCATTCGTTCGGTCTACCCATCAATCTCCGGGTGAGACGCAATACTAAAGTTAAGTTGGGTTCCCAAGGCCTCTTGGAAACTCGTCCAAAATCGTCCAGTAGACACTGATTCTCGATTAGACATAATCCTCTTAGGCATGCCATGCAGCCTCACAATCTCATTGATGAAAACTCTAGCCATGTCAGGTGCCTGATATGTCATACGCACAGGAATAAAGTGAGCACTCTTTGTCAGGGTTCCTACTACTACGAAAATCGAGTCATCTCTCCTTGTCGTCAGTGGAAATCCAACAATAAAATCCATCAAAATAACCTCCCATTTCAATTCTGGAATAGCATGTGGTTGTAGTAATCTTGTTGGGTGTCTTAAAGGCGGTCTTAGGGACCTCATCCTCCTTGATGCATAACTGGTGATACCCTGATCGCAAATCGATCTTGGAGAACATCGTCGTGCCATTCATTTAATAAAAAATATCATCAATTCTTGGCAAGGAATACTGATTTTTGATTGTTGCCTTTTTCAATTGATGGTAGTCAATGCAGAGCCTCATGAACCATCCTTATTTCATATGAAAATAACAGGTGCACCCCACGGTGGCACAGGAGGATGTATCAGTCCCAGGTCCAACAAATTCTTCAGTTGCATCTTCAACTCTTGTAGCTCTAGAGTTGACATCTGATAAGGCGTTCTTGCTATCGGTTCAGTCCCTGATTTTAGGTCTATGGTAAAATCCAATTCCCTCTCCAGCGGCATCCTAGATAACTCCTCCAGAAATACGTCCACAAACTCTCTCACCACCGGATAATTCCCTCTAAACCTTCCACTACTCCCTTCTCCTTTAACGCAAGGATCGCATAAAGCTTGCACCCCTTGCACATGCTCTTCCGAAGTTGTAAGGAAGAGATGAACCTCAGGGAGAATCCCTAGTTCTGACCTACAATCACCCGTCTCTGTCCCTCGTCATCGACCAATATCAACCGTTTCGTCTTACAGTTGAGTATCACCTCATGTGATTCCAACCAGTCCATACCAATTACAACATCATAAGATCCTAAGATCGTGACGTACGGGTTGGCCCTGGTGACAAACTCTCCTAGGTTAAGGATACAACCCGTAACCTTTCCTCCAACCTTCTGTTTGGCTCCCGAAGCCATCTCTATGAAGATAAACTCATCCTATTCGACTGCCTTTACCTTAATCCTTTTTAATGCTGCACCAGAAATGAAAATCTCAGTAGCACTAGGATCTATCAAAATACTATGGGTCTGGTCAACGATGGTACTTGTTGTCTCGAGCACAATTGACTGATGCTCTACCTGGTGGTTATTCACCGTTGCATGAATTTGATGCGCCTTGCCCATATCTCCCACGGTAGTGGGTCTGACTGATCTGGATGCTCTAGTCCTCTCCACTGGGCATTTGCACTGGTAGTGTGGCTCCCCACACATCCAACACACCTTCTTCAGTCCAGTTATACTAGTACCCCAAGTAGAAGCTGAATTATAACAATAAGGCCAAACTCAAACTCCTTGACCTTAAGTTTCTGGGAAAAGATACAAAGCATACATAAACACTCTAAAATAGGCCTCACACTTGGGCACCATGTGACTGACTTGTCATAAGGTGTCGAACTCATTGAGATGATGCTCAATGAATTCCTCATAAATATACCGCACTTGGAACCGTTCCCATGACACGCCATCTATGGTTAGGTTAAAAAGTGGTAGGAGCATCTTCCGCCATAGAAGAGTGCTCCCCTTCAGTTGAAAGACCACCCCGTGGACCTTCATGCTGTAGGTCATAAACGCTAAGCGTGAAGCACCACGCCTTCCTCTAAAACCATGCCTCGAAGGCACCACCGTTCGTGACACTCTTGGACACTAGAACTCAACTCTCTCTTTCCCTTGGTGGAAGCAAACGGTACTATCTAGGGCACACGGTGGACCCTCAGGGGTATAGGTGCCTTGGCCTCATCTCAGTACTAATGGTCAATCAAGGCCTTTGACATTACCTGGAAGGGATTTGTCAGACCACCATCATCCCTTACTACAAGCGAATACAGCCCAAGGACTTGTTCCTCCCCTTGGGGATCAGACTCCGAGGGCACGAAACTTCTAGAGGTGTCGCGCTTCCATCCACGATACCTTGCCGTGAATCTCTACGGTGTCATTTAACCGTGCTTATCGCAAGGGCAAGCTAAAGTCTTAAATAGCATAGGTTAAGACTCAATGGTTTACTATAGTGGAAAGCATGGCGATCCACAGTCGCAGGGTTGAACCTGCTTTGATACCATATGTAACGACCCCATCATTACGTCTACAAGTGAAACAACAGTGCAAATTTTTTGACAAAAGCAGGAGAGCAACAACGATTATAGCTAGACGACACAGCTGACAGAGAGCACCATGCCCGTAGAACAGGAAACAACAACCAAGACTCCACACACAGGCATAAGGGCAACGGGGAAAAACATGCGTAGAACAACAAGGAGGAACGACTACCCGCCCAACACAACACGACCACACCTACAACTTAAGGGACAACATCCCCATCCCGACACAACGACCTAGATGGCAAGGACTAGAACCTCTAGGCACACGAACCCAACGCTTGAAGGCGTTCGACCCATGCACCATAAACCAACTGAAAATGCTTGACAACACTCACATAGAACGCACCGACTCCGGCCAAGTTCTCACTCACCGCTATCCCATAGGGCACGCCATGATCCTCTCATCAGGAATCATGCGTTCCCAGGTGATAGACACGTCAATAACCTTGGCGAAATCATAAGGCATCCAGATCGAGGACTCTAGGTAGCTTCGATGCACTAGGATGAAATAACTGACAAGGAGACTACACCTATGCCCCTAAATAACGGGTTGACAAGATGCAAATGACAACGCTCTATAAGGTGAAATCCATAACTTGACTCAACAAAAACCAAAAGCCCCAAGGGGTTGAGCAAGAAGTCTTGGCGTTAAAGTAAACTAAAATGATGATACTAACGATATAAGGTAATCGAGTGAACTAAAACAGATCCCAACTCGAACAACATGTTTTTCAGCAAGCCACAAGTCTATCAAGTAAGAGCACTACTCAACATTCAAGGTGATCTTATGCTGCTTCAAATCTACTCGACAATGCTATCAACGTTATCAAGCCAAAATTAATCAACGCATATCAATCTAAAATTAATAAAATAACATTATCTAACAACATTGACAATATCAAATAAATGTGGTCTAATTTAACGAGATTAAATAAGTAGATAATCACCACCAAATTCCAAATCAACAATACCAATATCAAGTAAACAATGTTAACATAAAGTATCAACAATGCCCGTCCATACCATGCTTTCTAGAAGGTTTTACCAGCTGTCTATTACACTTGGAGTGGTTGAGTAAAAACAAGGCAACTCAGACAATAGTCAAGCTGTCGATTCAAGAGTTTTGGCAGCGCAGTCATTGATCATTTAAAATTTGTTGGGTTTTAAATTACTATCCTCAAATTGAAACTGCCCTAAAATTTAATAAAGAATTTGTTGAGTAAAGCATTACTATCATTAATTAAAACTGTACTAAAACCAATACCTCTATAGCGAACCATCCACCATTAGTTTATTAACTACAAAACGCAGGCATGAACCTCCGCCATAAATAATTGTGAAAACTCTGGTAATCACCATAATGGATAATAAATAAGATAATTATTTCCTTCATGCCAACCCCAAGAAACACAAAAAGGGAATTAACAAGAAAATAAACGCAGAGTTAAAATGTCAATCAAGTGATGAGCACATGGGGTAAGTTTTCATTAAGTGATAATGACACAGAGATAAAAGTTTTAATACACCTGTATAGTATCCATAAAAGGAATAATGGTAAAGGAAAACAACAAGATTACCAAGGATAGTTTTCACCGTAAATAAATATATATAACTGGGAATTTATCCAACATGAAGAAATTGAAATGTTGGCAATACACAACAAAAGCGACGTCACAATAAAAAATGAATTGATATCCAGTAAATGTTATTTAAAATCCTTGCCAGTATACCAGTGCAAAACACAGATTAAAATGAGGTAAACGCACTGTACCTTAATGAGAAACTGTCAGATTGTTGTCCCTATAAAAATTCGATATCCTTACACAAGGGATCTCGATATCGTACTTGGTACTATTATTGTACTAACTTGAAGCCAATTAAAGACGCTATCCAAATAAAATTTCATTATCTACATGCAGATCAATCACCACAAGAAAATCACATAGTAAAGACATTATGATTTCACTTCAAGGAGCAGCATGCTATCAAACGTCTTCATCGAATTTTTAAAAGCATAAAATTATATATAAAACACAGCCAAATATTTGAGGCATAGAGTGTCCATTCAATGGAAAACGCCGACAATAACTAAGGGCCAATTCATGGCCATCCAGCGGCTAACTCAGTCAGAGATCAAAAGAATCTAGGGCCAAATCGCCCTCTTAACAGTTTTAAAATTAAAAAGGAAATCGTTGGTCAGGTAGATAGATTCACAGACCCCCAATTCACCTCCAGGGATAGGTGAAACGATAAAGAAAAACAGATCGTTGGCAGGTGTAAAAACGCAGGCCCGAATTTGACACTAGAGTTATCGAAATCTAGAGTACCAAATCAATGTCGACTTAGAAGTTTTAGTTTTTTTTTGTGTGTTCCATTTTCTGAGATGCCCAACAACGCAGATTTGAAATAGATTATTTTTGCGTTCCAGGATACCAGTATGAAAAAAATTTACAGGATGATATTAATCCTAGACTAAGATTAAATCCTTCCATTGCCCGGATATCAATGAAATTGCAAACTAATACGGAATTTCCTTACATTACCAGTATACCAATATGTAAAAAGAACAGAGTGAGATTAAATCTTTTCATTACCAGGATATCATTAAAAATTGCGGACTGAAATGAAATTGTTTACACTACTAGGATAATAATAAAATTGTGGACTGACATGAAATTCTTTACATTACCAGGATATCAATCCACTCAGCCAATAGTAAGGGAACTCAAGGGTCCAATGGGAGAGGTCATTGAGATGATCGCAGGGAAAACCAACACGACGCAAGAATTCCATATGTAGAGGTACTTTTCTAAAGAGCGCAAGACAACAAACTACCAAGGACAACAATAGAGGTAGACGACAGATGGGTTCATCCTTCGCTTCACCATCCTCGCAGAAAAAAGTAGGGCGTTTAGATCCATAGGTCTTTTAACGCTAAGGTGACGACCGTAGTTTAGGCTCCTGGCCGACTGCTCAGGCAAGGACTGGTGGGCTAGGGACGAAGGTTAAACAACCTCAAGGTCACAATCAACACAGCAAGGTGGTCAAGATATGCGGGAAAAAAAAGGCCATGGGAGACAACAACCATCGAGCTAGGCTAAGAAAAACTTTTCGTCATCAACTTAAAAGACATCAGTTTACCTTTCCAATAAATAAGCAGATCCAAGCATAAGTCCTAATACAATCTACCAAACAAAAATGAAGAGAGCGTACCATTGCCTGATTGCCCACTCTGAATGACGTCCTGTGCTTCGTTCAACTCCCTCTTGCTGACTGTCGAGCCTTCTCCGGTACCTCCTAGCCAATTCTAGGGGTACTCTTCTTCCCCCTTAACCCCTCGAGCCGCAAAGGAGCCACACACACTAACTAGAGATTTTGTCTAGCTCCCAGCTCGCCTCGCAAGGCCGAGCTACTACTCCTCTCCAAGATGGGTATCCCAACTCCCACAAGTAAATCAGTCAAGT
Source organism: Picea sitchensis (assembly GCA_010110895.2). NCBI lineage: Eukaryota > Viridiplantae > Streptophyta > Pinopsida > Pinales > Pinaceae > Picea > Picea sitchensis. The sequence continues at coordinate 39,122 of SNQJ01S0011935.1, forward strand.
AAATATTTCTGCAGCATAACATTACACAAACAGAAGATGATCCAACCTCCATAACCTCCCTTCATTATATAGAGTTTCGTGGTTCCTTACCTTCCAAATTTCTCTTTTAGTTAATTTTTTATAATTAATTTCCTAAAAATTATTCTCTGTACAAGTGTCACCCATCCCCTTTCTTCCTCATGAATTAACTTCTTTAATTAATTAATTATCTTGATTTCCCTCACCCACCTAGAGTTACTCCTAGAATCACTCCTACGTGTCCCCAAAATATCTTACAAGTTTTAATAACTTTCCTTTTTATTAAATTGCTTGTTTAGTTTAAATTAGAATGCTCTTAAATGGTAGATACTTTTTCTAAGTTTGACTTTCCTCTTTTTCCCTTATGTTTCCCCTTTTTACCTTTTTATCTCTTTTCCTAGTTTCCTAAAAAAAAATTAGATTTTCCCTCTTTCCCCTTTTTAATTAGAACTCAAAAAGGCAGGTGTGGAATTTTAACCCTTTCTCCCTTTTATCACTTAATTAGTATTTTTAAATTATCAAAAAGATAGAACAATTGATTCCAACAGATTTTTATTTTTATTTTATGAATAAATTAAATTTTGTTATTCCCTTCGCATTACAAGATTTTTACTAAGGTCATAATTATTATTTAAGTGGTTTTTATTTTTATTATTATTATTTTTATATTTTTTTATAGAGGGATAAAATTTTACCACTAGCATAGTTTAGACTTAAACCTTAAATTTTCGTACAGGGCGACAATTAATTAGGGGAAATTGTTTTAAAATTTCTCAACACGTTATTCGTCCTAAGGACATCTAGGTTCATTCCTCTATCATCAACAACGTGACGTGCCCTTCAGGACGCACTAGGTGCTCCAAGGGTGCCACTCACCTCATCTGTTCCCTTGCGCGATGCGCCCTTCAATACGCACTATGTGCTCCAAGGGTGCCACTCGCCTCTTGACTGACTTCGTAGACATCAATAACCCCTAGACTCAACACTCTGTCAGGTGAACTTGTGGGAGACTAAGGGATTCTAAGGAATAATCCCCCCGCCTTATTGTGCCCCCTTTAGAATCATTGTGAGCGACTGTCGCAGTCTTCCCTCGTGGCATCGTGGGTCCTCTTGAACTAGGTAATAATTAACCTACAGTTCAAGCCACGGCGTGAGTGCTAGTAGGTTGTGGCAGGGCTGTTGTCCACACCTCTCCCTCAACATCTCTGGTAGTCGTGCGTGACCCCTTTACTCCATATTTGAGTCTGGTCAGCAAGCTATCGTCAGCTTGCATCATCAAAAAATCATGTTAGAACATATCCATATCATATCATCCAGTCAGATGCACTAATATCACAGTAAAACAATCAAAACCCCAATGGCACACTCCCTGACTTGATCCGAAGTCCAAGGGGTTCCATCGATGCCTTTGCATCCTCGAGGTCCAAACCTTGCACACTCAGTAAAACCGAGTCAATAGCACATGTCTATGTCAATGTAGTAAAACAACATGTCATCAACCCATAACGCCTCATAATCAAAAAGTTTTAATAGCATAATAATCTGGATCACTTGTGAGCAAGTGTCCTCAAAGAATAAGTTCTCTCAATGCACCAAAGTGGGATGTTACAGACCACATATATATTCCTTATAACATTTCTTTAAGATTCATTAAAAGTTCCCTATATTTGGATCCACTAAAAAAATGTATTAGAACATTTATTTAAGATTCCTTAAAAATTCCCTATGGTTGGATCCACAAAAACCACATATAATGCAATGCATTAGAATCCCCAAAACAAAGAGTTTAATCTTCATAACCTCACACACCCACTAATAACATAATAAATCTTTAGTAAGTGGTGCACAACAACTTGTTATGCCTTTAATATTGGCACATAAGAAATCTTACTTTACTAAGTGGTGCACTCTTATCTGATCACAGATTGGATAATGTTATATTATATAACATATGAACTGTGCAAATGTTATAT
>SNQJ01S0011935.1:41665-53096 GCA_010110895.2 Picea sitchensis
TAACTCAATAGCATGTGCATATTCTTTGAACATGGTTCAATCCACTAAGACCAAATATATATTCCTTATAACATTTCTTTAAGATTCATTAAAAGACCACATATAATGGAATGCATTAGAATCCCCAAAACAAAGAGTTTAATATTCATAACCTCACACACCCACTAATAACATCAACATGGGATGGGTATGAGGGTTATTCGTATTCCTAATATAAATTTCGTTGAGGTGGAGAAAATGTAATATTTGCAAGGCTTAGTTGGATTTAGAAATCTAGATAAAATATAGTCATATAAGGTGGAAATTCACGTTGATTGAGAGTAATCATGACAATAATTTCAAATGTAAGTGCATCATAACCTATTGTAAACATAGTAATTTTAGTTTTAATGGGATATATATTAAAAAGAACATGATTTTGAGTGATTCTTAATTGTCACAAAATTTATGGTGGTAATGAAGCCTATTTCTACAAATAGTAATGTGAGTTTTAATGACGTATATATTTTGAAGAAGATGCAATTGAGTGAGTCTTAATTATCATAAAATTAATGGTTCTAAAGGGTAATGTCTATAGATATCCACACTCCCCTTGCGTTGTGGGAGGGTCATTCTATCCACACTCCCCTAGATGTGTTATGACTAATACTAGTTGTCTACTAGAGATATTAGATCGAAAGGTTTGAAGATTTCACATTTGGAGTATATCTAGAGTTAGTTCAATATATTCAAAACTACAACATATTTCAACAAAGGAAGGGATGGGAGATGTGAGATGGAATTAAGGGTTTAAATGGATCCCGATGATTCTAAGTCAATTGAGGATCACATTTGGGATTTGATATGTCATTCCTTGTTTCCTCACATAGTTAGTACCATGTTTAAATTATAATAATTCAATTTTAAAGATGGATGAATGTTGAATTAATCTTATTTCTTTAATGAGGATTATTTGAAGTTTGATTTACTTTATTTATTTGTATGCATGATTAGTTGTGAACATTTTAAAAATATGCTTTAGGAACATCACTTGTTATTATCGTCTATGTGTGGGATATATGTGTGCTATCTATGCTTAAATATCCAACACACATACAATATTATGGTTCAATAAACACATTAGTTACTAATGTCTAGGTTATTAATGAATTAATTAATAAGTTGTCAATTTGAACTTATATTATATGAATATAAATATCATCAATAAGATAAGCATTCCATAACTTTCGTCAATATGTGTGAAGTAATATTATATGAATATAAATATCATCAATAAGATAAGCATTCAATAAGTTTGGTCATCACTATAAGTAATTTTTAAATTGTCTTCAATATTAAGTTATATTAAGATGAGGTGGAGCAAATGGAGCAAATGTAATATTGGGAGGCTTTGTTGGAATTAGAAATATAGATTGAGAGCAATCATGACAATAATTTCAAATGTAAGTTCATCATAGCCTATCGTAAACATAGTAATGTGATTTTTAATGGGATATATATTTTGAAGAAGATGCAATTGAGTGAGTCTTAATTGTCACAAAATTGATGAAAATTTACCTTCTTTATATTGAATTAGTTTGAAATTTAAAACTTTAATACTTTAACTTTATAACCTTTCTTCATTAACTTTATATTTATATACCCATTTTTAATAATTATACTATGTTTCATTTACCTAGAACTATTTATAAATAGGATAACAAATCTGGTCACACGAAGATGTTAATACATTCCTATATTCATTCTAATAGATGTCACAAAGTCATATATAGGTGTGTGTCCTTTATAGATGGACATATGGAAAGGACTTGTTAAGTGTCATACATATTACACTATAAAAATTTGTCACAATAGATCATACCATAGTTTATAAAATCAATTATATGTAATGTTTTGTTTTAAAATTAAGATTTAATTTACTATTTGGATAAGAAAACAACATAAAATGCTTAAGAAAATAACATACCAACCATGAAAAACATTAACATACCAATCATGAACAAAATTAACAGAATTAATTATGTTCTATTTCTGTCATATTTAATTCAGATTTAATTCTTTTAATTCTATCATTTTTCATAAAATGACAACAAATCCAACAAAGATCAGAAGCACACATCAGTTTAGATATGTATTACTCTTATTTATTACTCTTAGTTATAACAACATATAAAAAACACATCATATAACATGAACAAATCTTCTTGTATGAGTCATAACCCTATATTATGTTGAGATCATATAGACACGTAGAGTAGATTATCATAAGTTGAATGTAAAGGATGTTGTTGTATTTGTATTAGTACTAAGTTAGAACCAATCCCATAAATATGAAAGGTATAAGAATTGCATACATGTAACATATGAGCGCAACTAGTATAGGTCTTATTCATATCCTATACTAGGAGTAGGACCATAATCAATAAGAATGCAACATCAGTGTCATTATGAACGAATATGATGGAAATACTTCTAAGCAAAGAATGTAGTGTAATTCAGTTTGTTCACAGGGCTTGTTGTGGTCTCATATCATATTATCTCATTACTTCATCATGTTCAACCCTATACAGTTAGTTGGTATGATTACAACAAGTTTCATTCATGGTTCTCTACACTTCCTTTATCCATATTGTTTCCATGATTGTAATGTTTAACTAAAAATTTAAATTTCCTAAAAAATTAAATTAGCAATACTATTAGCAGAGAAGTGGAGTTTTTGTCAACATTGTACTTATTTTGTTCCTATTGCAGCAACTACTATAGACATATTTTTGTATTTCAAGCTTTTTGTTAGGTATGTTAAATATTGTGATATGTACTAGGTCCTTTATGGTGATGTTTCTTTACAGTTGTTGTCAGAGTCTAATTTTGTTTAGTTTGGGCACTATTTAGGGTAGTGGTGGCCCTATAGCAGTCATGTTTAGTCCTTGGTCTTATTGTTTATAGTTAGAATATCTAGTCTGTGTCCTGCCCTAAAGTTTACAGTCTCTTCAGGCCTCTATCTATTTTCCCCAACTTTGTCTATTTGCTTAGTGGTTGTATGAATTTCCTATGGAACTGGGCCTTTGTTACTAGTTGTAGATCTACTTATCCTGCTTCTTGAGGTACTACATGGACATGGTCGAATATGGCCCTGTCCATGTACATTCACATTCCTGAATTCGGGGTTGTCCCTATACATGGATAGGGCCATATTCGTCTCTGTCCATGGACAGGGACAAGTTCGAATTCGGGCCTGTCCCTATACATGGACAGGGCCAAATAAGGCCCTGTCAACATTCTAAATGCAAATTTTTAACTAAAAATTTAAATTTTCTAAAAATTAAACATTTAAACATATTTGAAATTTAGCCCTGTTTAAAAAAAATTAAATTCGACACGAATTAAATTTTTTTAATTCGGCCCTGTTTAACATTTTAAATTCGGCCCTGTTTAAAATTTTAAATCCAGCCCTGTTTAAACAAATTTGAAACATGTTTAAAAATTTAAAATTTAAACATATTTAAACATAAGGGACATAGCCATATTCGACCATGTCCATGTATAGGTACAGGCCTGAATTTGGGCCTGTCACTGTACATGAACAAGGTCGAATAAGGCCTTGTCAAAAATCGAAAATTAACTTCTAAATTCTAAAATTTAAATAGAAATTTAAAATTTAAGCCCGAAATAGAAATTTAAAATTTAAATTCTAAAATTCTAAAATAACTTCTAAATTCTAAATTCTAAATTCTACATGGACAGAGCCGAATAAGGCCCTGTCAACATTCTAACAAAATTTCTAAAATCAATTTTTTAACTAAAAATATAAATTTTCTAAAAATTTAAACATATTTGAAATTTGGCTTTGTTTAAAAATTTAAAATTCAGCCCTATTTAAAAATTTAAAATTTAAACATATTTAAACATAATGGACAGGGCCCTATTCGGCCCTGTCCATGTACATGGACAAACCTGAATTCAGGCCTGTCACTGTACATGGACAGGGACAAATAAGTCCCTGTCAACATTCTAAAAAAATAAATTTAATCCTAATTTTAAATTCTAAATTCTAAGCTATAATTGAAAATATCCTAATCTAAACATACCTGGACCGCCCGACCACTGCTCCAACGTCCACACCACCACCCGTCTGCTTGCAGCAAACACCACCCGTCTGCCCACAGCAAATGCTCTACACCCGCACAAAAAATACCATACACCTCGCACAACAAACGCTCTCCGCCCGCACAACAAACACCATACACCAAGCACAACAAACGCTCTTCGCCCACACAAAAAACACCAAACAAGTATGAACTAGCAAAAACTATTGTAGGAGTGATGTGCAGGTAATATATAAACCTTTTTTCGTTCGAACTAATCTCTCGGCCGAAAAGTGTTTTTGGCCAAAATAATATTTCGGTCGAAAAGTTCTTTTGGCCGAAATATAGTTTGGACAAAACATTATTTTGGCTAGAATATCTTTTGGCCAAAAAGATGTTACCGGATGAAAAATATTCGTCCCGCTAAAATTGTACATGAAAATCGAGGGCATCGTCAGGGTGCCGTTCGATTTGACATTCAAAGGTTCGGCCAAAAGAATTTTTGGCTGAAAAAATAGTACTTTCGGCCGAAAAGAAAATTAGTTCGGCCAAAAAAATGTTTTTCAGAATTTTGGAGACCCGACTATCACGAAAGTGTTACCCACGTTCATGAATTCACCCTACATTAATTTCAAAGTTTATATTTCCTTGTTCTGAGTGGATTATGCTCTATTTTCATGTGGTAATGGTTGGTTTGGGTTTTCACCATACAGGGTCCATGTTATCTAAGTACATTGCATTTAAATAGGGGAAAATTAAATTTTATTCGTTTTTATAATTTAAAAAAATTATGAAATATAAAAACAATAAGTTTTAGAAAATTACCTTGAACCAACCAAGCACCACATCAACATAGTCCAATGTTGCCTATTCAAAATATCCTAAAATTTCTCCTCAATGAATGGCCTTTTTACCTAATTAAAATTATAGGAATGCATGCATGCTCCAAGAATGTGAACACATTCTTAGGAAAGCACATGAGTTTTAAGAATTCTTCTTTGGCATTGGTTTGGTATGTTGCATGGGAAAGTTGAGGATGTAGACTCACAGATGCATGCACATTACTAAGAATGTAAGAACGTTTTTTGTGTGTGCATGTTCATGGGAACGCCATTGCCACTTTTTTTACCATCATCTTCATGTGAATCTCTCTCTCTCTCTCTCTCTCTCTCTCTATATATATATATATATATATATATATATATTGCATTTCCAATACGACTAATAGTTCATACTAATTTAATTTTAATATATTAGATGCGTAACTTCCAAAGATATCTACATATGAAAAATATAAAGATGGAAAAAATAAATTGTATAAAATGTGTGTGTATTTAAGAATGAATCTACAAGTTTAAATCACATATAGGTCTATTTACTTATACACATGGTTCATGACATTGTTCATGGCATTGAAATAGACACATTCATAGGTTTCATATTAACTAGGTGGATGTTTTTCTTTGAGAGGTGTATAAAAACATTAAAAAGATATGCCAACATAGACACATTGTAACATCTCGCTCTGGCGCACTGAGCGAACTTATTCTTTGAGGACACTTGCTCGCAAGTGATCCAGATTATTATGCTATTAAAAACTTTTGATTTGGATTATGAGGCATTATGGGTTGATGACATGTTGTTTTACCGCTTTGACATAAACAGGTGCTATTGACTCGGTTTTACTGAGTGTGCAGGATTACGGACCTAGAAGATGCTAAGGCATCGATGGAACCCCTTGGACTCCGGATTGAGTCAAGGAGTGTGCCCTTGGGATTTGATTGTTTTACTGTGATATTAGTGCATCTGGTTGGATGATATGATATGGATATGTTCTGACATGATTTGTTGATGATGCAGGCTAACAATAGCTTGACGACCAGCCTCACATATGGAGTAAAGGGGTCACACACGACTACAGAGATGTTGAGGGAGAGGTGTGGACAATAGCCCTGCCACAACCTACTAGCACTCCTGCCATGGCTCGAACTATAGGTTAACGACTACCTAGTTCAAGAGGACCCACGATGTCGTGACAACAGACTGCAACAGTCGCTAACGATGATTCTAAGGGGTGTGCAATAAGGCGGGGGCCTTATTCCTTAGAAGCCCTTAGTCTCCCACAAGTTCACCTGGCAGAGTGTTGACTCCAGGGGTTATTAATGTCTACCAATCAGTCAAGAGGTGAGTGGCACCCTTGGAGCACGTAGTGCGTCTTGAAGGGCACGTCGCTCAAAGGAATAGATGAGGCGAGTGGCACCCTTGGAGCACCTAGTGCGTCCTAAAGGGCACGTCGCATTGATGATGATAAGGGGATGAACCTAGATAGCCCTAAGACAAATAACAGGTTAAGAAATTTTAAAAACAATTTCCCTAATTAAATGTCACCCAGTACAAATCTACGTTCTAAGTCTAAAATTTCGCTAGGGGTAAAATTTTGTCTACCTTAAAAAAAAAATAAAAAATTAATAAATAAATAAATAAAAATAAATAGATAAAATGAAATAAAATAATAAAATTTAAAATAAAAACCACTTAAGTAATAATTATGGTCTTCATAAAATTTTGTAACATGAAGGGAGTAAGAAATTAAATTATTCACAAGAAATAAAATATGTGGATATAAAAGTAAATAGGGAATTAATCATTTTATCATTTGATAATTTAAAAGATACTAAATTAATGATAAAAGGGAAAAGGGATTATATTCCACAACTGCCTTTTTGAGCTCTAATTAAAAGGGGAAAGAGGGAAAATAAAAAAAAATAGGAAACTAAGGAAAGGAGGTAACATAAAAAGGAAAAAGGGGGAACTTAAAGGAAAAAGCGGAAAGTCAACTTAGTAAGGAATCCACATTTAAGAGCTTTCTAATTTTAAACTGAATTAACAATTTCATAATAGGGAAAGCCTTTAAAACCTGTAAGGGAATCTAGGGACACCTAGGAGTGATTCTAGGAGTAACTCTAGGTGGGTGAGGGAAATAAAGATAATTACTTATTTAAATAAATTAATTAATGGAGGAATGTAGGGGATGGGTGACACTTGTACAAAGAAGAATTTTTAGGATTTTATTTTTTAAAAACTTTAATTACATGAGATTTTAGGAAAGAGAGGAAGTGGGAAATTCTATATAATGAAGGAAGGAGAAGGAGAAATGACATCTTTTGTTTGCGTAACGTTACGCTGCAGAAATATCGACTTGACTGATTTACTTGTGGGGAGTTGGGATACCCAGCTCGGGGAGGAGTGGTAGCTCGGCCTTGCGAGGCGAGCTGGGAGCTAGACGAAACCTCTGGATAGTGTGTGTGGCCCCTTTGCGGCTCGGGGGGATAAGGGGGAAGAAGAGTACCCCTAGCATTGGCTTGGAGGTACCAGTATAGTCTTGACGGTCAGCGAGCGGGAGTTGCACAGAGCGCGCGAATGACACTCGGAGCAGGCGAACAGGAAACGGTACGCCTTTATCGGTTGAATGATAGAATGTTGTAGGATGTATGACTTAGATCTGAATGTGTATTGAGTAGGTAAATTGATTGTCTAGTTTCATGACTGATTTTTTATAGCCTAGCTGAATGATTGGTTGATTGATTTCTGTGACCTTCGTCTTCCCGCATGTCGTGACCACCTTGTGTGTTGATTGTGACCTTGAGGTCGTTATCCTTCGTCCCTAGCTCACCAATCCTCACTTGAGCAATCGGCTCGGCCGGGAGCTTGATCTATGGTCGTCGCCTTGGCGTTAAAAGACCTATGGATCTCAACACCCTGTTTTTCTGTGTGAGGATGATGAGTGAAGGAAATTTATGTCATCCGTCTACCTCGGGCGTTGTCCTTGGATGATTGTTGTCTCGTGCCCTTGTTGGTTTATCTCTGCGGACATCTCAAAAACTTTCCCCTTGGATCCTTGCGTTCCTCTTACTGTTCTTGTGATTTTACATTGACTGTGTTTTAAGCTTTGATGGATAAATTTACTAGGTGTTTATACATTGATAATAATTTACTCTTCTTTGATATTAACGGATAATTTAGCTTTGCGCTCGCCAATCTTGTTGGCCAGCAATTTACTTACCCTCTGTAATTTATTTTTAATGGTGAATTTACCCTACTATTTCACCTTTCATTTATACCTTTATGGACTGTGTTGACATTTTTATTGATTGACAGTTTTTTTTTATAGAGAGATTGCTAAATCAATAGAAATTTTTCTCGGCGAATTTGTATTCTGGTCATATTGGTACACATTTTTAGTTTGACTACTAGTGGTTAATGGATTAAGGCAAATTATATAACTGGTCCTTGGAAGGTGTTTTTATAAAGAAATAAGCTCAGCATTTTAATTCATTGAATGTATTAATCTCAGCGAGTTGAATGTTCGCACTCAACAATTCATCAAACGTTTTTATTTAATTATTTTCTGGACAACCATTGTTTAACCACATCGTTATGGATAGCTAGTAGTCTGTTAAAGTTGCGCTTGATATGCATCGATTATACCTAGAGATAGCAAATCGCCACCCACAATTGCCTGGAGAATTTTGCCCCAAAACTGCATTGGATACCCTTACTGCATGGCTCTCTTCCATTCTGATGACTGAGTGTTTTCTGCTTTAAGGACTACGTTTTTTTTCCTTTGTTATACACTTACAAGCTACTATATTATCCTTTATTGACCGCCATTTTTTTTATTTTAATTCTAGCCCTTTTTGTGATAACTCGAGCGATTAATTGTTGGGGCGTTCTTAATGACTAGGCGTTATGTTGATGCATCACAGTGAGTTATATTATTGACAGCGAAATTAATATGACAGAAATCCAGATTTTATGACATCTATATTACCATTTCAGGAATTAATGAGACAGAGAGTGTGTTGATTAGTTCCTTTAAGTAGGCAGCTGACTGTATCTTTTTCCTCGTTGAATCCTTATTTCTTATTCCGTGACAGCTTCAGATTTAAAAATAAGCAAATTTGTGGTGAGTTCTTAAAGACATCGATTATATTAATGGCCAGCTAGGACAGTAACTACCTCGTTTAACCACCATTCAATTAGATTTTTTTTCAGCAAAATCTTTTTAATATCAAATAAACCGAGATACTATGAGTCCCTTATACTGAGAACGTGACTTCAAATTCATATACCTAGGGGCTGGCTTCGAATTCAATACTGACAGTGTTCTTATGTATCCAGTGTTTTAGACAACGTGTTTATCCAGCGTTGGTAGACAACAATACCTTTCCCTGAGATTTTTGTTGACAGCCTTTGCTGTGAGCAACTTGGGTGAGTAATCTACACATACGTATGGTTTGGACAATGTACCTAAGTTGCTTATATGTTGTTTGGACCATAGCGATACAGCTCATGCACTGTAAATTTCCAGCCTGTAAAACCAATTTATTAGTTTGTTATTAAAAGGGCGTTGCAATTGTTGGACAATGTTTTGGCAATAAGATTATCACTATCATCATTCAGGAAATAGTGTGGATTGCTAGATAGAGTTATGATTGTTAAAACCTCATCTGTGTGATGCAATCGGACCCGCCCCAATGTGTTGTTTAAACCTTGACACTGATGACGCTTGGTGTTCTCTCTGCCAGAACGTTTGCGGACTTAGGTATGCCAGTTCAGTTATTTCGTTGAAGGGTTTGTTCACCCAACTTACAGAAGGAATGGGTAAGAGTCATTCTAACTTCCTCTTTCTTTTAATACCCTAGCCCTTGATTCCCTAGTCAAACGAGAAGGAGTTTATTTTCATGCATGTGTTCTTGACTTGAAGGTACATTTTGCGTTGATTCGGTTTTACCTAAAAGGCGACCTGGACATCCTTTGGGGTAACTAGCCACACTTGGCACGCTCCATGCTTTTCACTTGAGTAACAACGTTACCTCCATCTCTCATGGCATAAACTTTTATTCCACGGGTTGGGTTTAGATTAGTCTTTCACCACTTAAGAGGAGTTGGACCCTCCAAATTTCTTGAAGGTAGCACGGTCCTTAGGTGTTGGGTCATGCATATAGAAATGGGGATGAAGGGGTTGTTTCTTAGATCTCCATTATGGTCTATCTCCTTATTATTTTTATGGTGTATTTAAGTGAGGATGTCAAGATTCCATTTTTCCCCATGGTTAATATGCACTCCACCTTTAAGCATGGGCACACCTCGCTTGTAGTCAGGTCTATTGTCGTTTAAGGAAATCTCTTTCTTTCACTTACATTGTGTAGGGAAAACCTCTTAGGTCCTTAAATAAAAGGATGGTGTTAATGGATTTTACCTTTTCAATCTTGCAGGATTAAGGGACAACCTTTATCCTCACACACCCTTTTTGCTTTTATAATCACTACGCATCTCGTGTCATTAGTTGGGAGCGACGAGTGCATATGATAATTGGCCTTGGGACGCGTGCTTCTGAGGAAGAAGAGGTGCTATTCAAATTGACGTTTGTAATCTCACTGTAGCGCTCGACGGTGATTTGTTCCTCACTCGCCGTGAAGGCTCTACTTACCCGGGCCACTTGTTGTTGATAGCAGCTAGTTGAACTCGATGTTGTCCCTTAGCTGGTGGGTGTTGTGAGGTTGAGTCAGGCGGGTAGTCGTTTCTATCTGTAGATTTACGCTTGTGTTGCCCAGTGGCTCGTTGTGCTAGTTGTTGAGTCATTGTTGTCTATCAACTGACCTGCACGTGTGTGTCCATCGTCAGGTTGTGTGGTTCAACTGTCGTCGTCTTTTCCTTCCTGCCCCCCAAAAAAAATAAAGAAAAAAAGGGCAAAACTTCGCTGGTTGTCGTCACGAAGGGGATGTCACACACATCCATAGGCTTGCATGTCTAGAGGGTATGTATTGAATGAATCATTTTTCTTCCTATGTGAATTATTTGGTAAATATTTTGAAGATGGACCATGATTATGGGATGAATGAGTGAAGAGTATAGAAACTCTCTCTATCCATACACTTAGACCCTTCTAATGAATTTGACTTAATGCAAAGAAGTTTTTCCTCCTTTGAGGATGGAAAAAGTATTCTAACCAACTTAGAATTTGACAAAAACAAAAAAAAAAATTGAAAACCTAGAAATGTATATTTAATATATTCATGGATATTTCATTTATATTTCATTGAAAAATAATCATCAAACCTTCTCATTTTTCTCTTTCTTTTCAATCTCAAATCACCCTTTAGAAAAGGTTCCACACTTACAAAATTTAAATTTTAAGATTTATAAATAATACCAATTTATTACTGGAATCAAAGTTATTAAATTCAAGACCTCTTCATTCCCTTTTGAAGTTTTATGAGTATATATAATAAATCTAAGTTAGATATATAAAACTTTGATATTTTAGTCAAAAGTTATGATTA
>SNQJ01S0011935.1:63180-78251 GCA_010110895.2 Picea sitchensis
CAAAACTTATATACGATTTCTCAGAATGCATTTGTCAGATAAAAAATTAATGGAAAGAGAAGAGAAATTTCTCTACGCACGCTCTGATACCACATGTTAAAAATTTTCTTAATACAAACTAAATGTTTGTTAACTAATTACAGGACCTAGAACTTTCTAGTTCTTTACCAGCATTAAATTGCAGCGGAATTTAATCAGAGATTGAATCAATACCTGGATCCATTTGTGCAGGGCTCTGACTACTTCAGACTCTAGAACAGTGAAGTCACTGCTACGTTTTTCAGAAACCTCTTGAAGAACCCTTTGCACAGAACATAAATGAAGACCCTCTGCACAGAACAGAAATCGGATTTCTCTCTCTTACCCTGTTGCCATACGCACTTTCAGATCATTAGAGATGGGTATTCTGAAGGTTCATTTATGGCCAGAGAGAGGACCGATTTCCCCAAGACCGTTATTCTCCACCTGTCCATCAAAGTAGGAGATTCGAGACCATTCCTGAAACCGTTACCAAGAGCTCCGTAAAAACTGTAACGGCTGCCAACACATCTGTCTCTTCATATGGGTCATTAAAAACTAATTTAAGAGATTAGTCTCACATTATAACGTCCCCTGACGAGTATAAAGATTTGAATGTGTGGCCAGTTGAACCTACTTCTTTCAGGTACTCACAGATGCCATGTTGGTACATGAGAAAAGGCTTAAAAATTTAACTTTTTTTCATTTTACTGCTAAAAAAACCATTTCATAGAATAGTTTGTCTTAGTTTAAACGTTTTGAAATGAATGAAAGGAATGTTTTTCTAGATTTTTTGGGGATATTTGCTCCAAATCACATGAAATTATTATATTCTCAGATTTGAGTGATTATTTCATGGGTTTTTCAGCATGTTGAATCCATTTCTGCATTCAAAACTGAATTTTAAACAACAAAAAATAGTAATTTCATGCAAATTTATGTCGATTTAGTAGAATAGTTAAACAAAGCCTATCATTTTTCCATTTTAAAATTCTTAGTTGTCCTAATGAAAGTGAAGAAGGAAAGAAAATGGATTAAAAGCAATAAATTTATGTGTCTTTTTTCATTTTAGATAGATAATTTCAATCCTGAATTCATCATTGTCAAGATGAAATTGAGGAAGAAAAGAAAATATTTAAAATTTGCAATGCCATAGTCATTTATAAAATTATCTTGTGTTTTTGACATATAGCCTGGTTTTGGACAAATTCCATGGAGTATTTTCAGATTTGAAATACAGTAATCTTCATACACGGTGCAATTCAGGCTTGCTGACGGTATTATGGGTTTGGCAGGGAGATCGTGGATAAATACAATACTGAGATTAAAGAACTTGCTGGGAAGCTGTTGAGTTTAATCGCCGAGTCGTTACAGTTAAAGCCTGACTTCTTTGAGAACAAGTCTGAAAAGCCATACCAAAAAATGAGGATGAATTACTATCCTCGGTGTCCCAGGCCCGATCTTGCTCTAGGTCTGAGACCACATGCAGACATGACTGGGATTACACTCTTACTTCAGGATGATGAAGTAGTGGGACTGCATATCTGCAAGGATGGCCAATGGATGGTTGTACAACCAATTCCTTTTGCTCTGGTTATTAACGTAGGAAACTTGATGGAGGTAAGCGTACGGTCCCTACCTTTACCCATGTAAAGGTATATCATGATTTTGATGATGATCAATCTTGGATCAATCTCTTGAATCTCTTTTTGAAGTGTGTTGTCTCCCCCACATTTAGAATATATAATCGCTTCTCAATTAATGGAGCAAACTAGACCATCTCAAAAATGTCCAAAGTGGATCATAGAGACACTTGAAAGTGTTATTATTGATGAGGTTGGAAAGAAAATAACTAGAAGTTTTGCAAAATAATATGATGGAGGTGATGTAGATGATTTAGATTTAGATGATGTCAAGGATATGAAAGTTTCATATGATTGTGATTTGAATTTATCTACTAATTTTGAACCAAATTCCTTTGAAGAAGTTGTTTCTCATGATGAATGGAAAGAAGCTATGTAGAAGGAGTATGATTCTCATCATGAATAGGACATGGAAGATGGTTGATCCTCAGTTTGGAACCAAACCAAAGAATATGAGGATACTTTTTCCCCCACATGGGTTACCATTCATGTTTTTTTTGGTTTTAGTAGCACAAAATAGGTGGAATATTCATAAGTTGGATGCAAAGATAGGTTTTCTAAATGGATATTTGAAAGATAATCTCTACATGTCTCAACTAGAAGGATTTTCTATCAAGGGTCAAGATCATAAGGTATGCAATCTCATCAAGTATTTGTATGGACTAAATAAAGAACCTCCTACATGGTATGAAAATATAATTGAGCATATACTGAAGATTGATTTTAGGAAAATTAATCTTGATGATGAAATTTTGTTTGTCAAGAAAGTTAGAAAAACTATTGCATATATTGTGGTATATGTAGATGATATTTTGATAACAAGTAACAATGAAGAATATATTTCATCCATAAAGAAAGAAATGAAGAAGGGTTTTGAGATGACAGACATGGGAAATATTCACTACTACTCTAGAATTGAAGTAACTCAAAATCCAAGGTATATATTCATTTCCCAAAAGAAGTGCATTGGAGAGTTGTTGAATAAATTTGGCATGACTCATTGTAATCCTCTCTCAAATCCAATGGAGAAAAATTTGAAACTAACATCAAAAGAAGAGAATGAATTTGAGAATGCAACTAAATATAGATATCTTATGGGGAGTCTCATCCGCCTTGCCACTACTAGACTAGATATTTCATTTATAGTTGGCATCCTCTCTAGGTTCATGCAAAAACCTTGAGAAGTTCATTGGTGTGCTACAAAGATATTTCTAAGATACGTAAAGGAAAATCAATACTTTGGGCTCAAATACTCTAATGTGGATGAATTTAAACTAGTTGGGTATATAGATTAAAACTTTTATGGGGATAAGGAGAATGGATTTTCTACTTCGAGATATCTCATGAATCTTGGATCAACAGATATCTCTTAGAGATCACACAAATAGTATGTTCTCATAGATTCCACTACAAAGGAAGAGTATGTGGTTTTTGTAGAGGCGATAGATGAGATTATGTGGCTCAAGAAGATACTAGAGGATTTGTAGGATAAACAAGTGAATGATACTCCACTTTTGATTAATAACATTTCTACAATCAAGTTGGACAAGAACCTATATTTTGTGATCAAACGAAGAACATAAATAAGAAGTAACATCTAATTTGACATCATGTAGAGGCCAAAACCATTCATTTGATATATTGTTCCACAAGTGAACAAATTGCAGACATCTTCACCAAAGTGCTTGGAACATAAAAGTTTGAAAAATTCAAAAAGACGCTTGGAATCACTAACACCCCTTTGTGTTAAGAGGGGGAATGTTAGATATCTAATATTAGGGATTATGATGTCTTATATATATTTTAAATACTATTATTGATAAATGTGAATAGTCATAGGGGAATAGGAATAATCATCAGACATGTACAAAGTTGAAACCATAGGTCATATCTCAATGTATACATATGCGACTCTCATTAAAAAAATTAATTTATAAATGGAATTATTTGTCTTGTTAAGTCAAATGGGAATCTATTATGATAAATCCATCACTCCCATCAACTTAGCTTATAAGTTTGAGGGGTATTTATTATGATCATTTATCCAAGACTTGCATTCAACCTCATCCCTATTTGGAATACCAATTGGTGGGGAAAAACACAGTAATGATAGAATCTCGGTTGATGGATTAATACCCCATCAAAATCATGAGTAAACCAAGTTCAAGTTTTTAGGTTCAAGATTTTATTTTAGCAATACAGGTTTATCCCTCGAAATGATTTTGAAATTAGACCCCCTAAATTTTCTTAACAAGAAAAGAGGTGTTGTGAGTGTCAATGTTGTAAAGATAATAGAGAATAATAACTTTCGATATCATACAATCCTAAAAGTTGAAAAATACAGGAAAAGTATTGGATTCGACTAAAATAATATTCTTCTTAGATGTACCATTTGACATGGAAAAATCCACTTAAGAACAAATTACTAGAGAATGAGATACATTGAAGGAAAATACAGTTGTATGATAAAGAGGGAAACCATTTGATTGAGACTAACTTGAAACAAGGAAAATAAACCCCACATACCTAAGGAAACCATCAAAAAATTCTCTAGGACTTTAGCTAACTCCTAGAACAACCTTGGAATGAGAGTGCATTATCAAAAAATACAAGCGAGGTAATGGAAGTGTCAAGTAGAAAACTATATTAACCTAGCGAGTCAAAAGGGAGGCCACACTTTTAACAAAATAGAACTATAAATAGGCATGGGAGAGAGAGAGAGAGTCATAAACAAATTTAATACCTAAATAAGAATAGTTTTATGTACCTAGCCAAATATCCTTAGTACTTTTTTTTCATAGAAACTAGGATATTTTATTATCAAAAAAGGTGTGGTCGAAACCATAAAGAAATTACAAAATATTAGAAATTTCAAGCCAACCTGGTATCTCAAATAAACAATGGTTACAGAATACTAATGACTTTGTCAAAAACTCAAATCAAATCTTGACATAAAACAACCTTACCGAATACACTCGGAAAAAGACTACGAGGATAAAAGTGAAGAGACATTGCACCTAAAATAACTTGTTGAGGAAGAGCACACATTTTTTCCAGACTTGCAAGCCTGACTTCGTGTTACCATTGGTTGTGATGTTACATGTGATTTCTTTTTCTTTCCGACTACTGTCCAAACTTCATTATCAGATGTTGGGCCATTTGTAATTTCTATGATTCCATCAACCCTGAAGGGAAGATGCCTCTTTCTCTAGCTTCTTAGTGGAGTTGTGGCACGAGACTTGAGATAAAGGAGTGTGATAAATAGGAGGATATATTTGAGAAGGATTTTCATTCTCTTATGGAGACTCTTTGTAGTATTTTGAAATTACTTGATGGTTGTCATTATATCCAACCCACCAAGTGGATTTATGATGCTTTATGATATTCTTGGACCCTTTAGGACAATGTGATGCAAGATGACTTGTTTCAAAACAAGATTTGCTATGCAAGGAGACTCTCTCATAGTCGTGTTTTTTAGGCCAAGAGTAATTTTTACCAATAAGATTAACTTCAACTGGGAATCCTTTACTGAATTCCATTTCCACAGAAATACAATCATAAGTAGAGGTGATGTGACTCGTAGTTTCACGACTTGTGAAGTATAATTTTCCTAGTGTTGAACCAATGGCTTCGAGAGAGGGTAAGCCCCAAAAATGAAAGGGATGATTAGGAAGTCCCACCCAAAAAGGGGTTGAGAAGAGAATGTCAGAAGATGGATTGAAAGAAGGAGACTAGGGTTTCATGCACAAAACTGAGTTTCCCCAAAACCACGGACCTGAGTTAAAAACAATATCTTGATCTTCCTGCATGTCAAACTCAACAATGAAGAAGCCTTTGGAACAAGAATGAATGAAATATTTTTGTTGCATGATATGGATCTAGGTAGAAGAGATCCAATTGTTAAGATATTCTAACTTTGGCCAAAAAAAATTAAAGAAACAAACCAAACTCACTGATCTGTAATATTCCTCATATTCATCAACATCTTGTCCCATGTGAATGCCAAGAGATGGGGCTTCCTGAACTAGGAGAGACGAAGAAGATGGAGTAGATTCCCTTTGAGCAATATCTTGAAAATAAGCTATAGACTGCAAGATAGAACCTAGGTTGAACAAAGAAATGGAAGGAACATCCCCATGACCTGGGGTTGTAGCAACAATTGAAGAGGATACCTCCATGACCGTTGAAGGAGGGTGTAATGGGGACGTAATATCTGTAGCATAGGGGCCACTAGTGGCTAGGTTTAAACCCTAGCTGGAACGAATAGAAGCCTGAGTGACTCCATCAATCCAAAGCGTGAACTTGTTGAATATTACAAATCCTTATTGTTAAATTAACGTTGCATTTGCTTCTTACAAGATTAAAGATATTACTACATTTTAAAAAGAAAGAACCCCCCTCCCGAAATACGCGAGAGAACATAGGGACATCGGTTATTTTCGGAATATTGGGGAATAAAAAACAAGAGAATCTTATAGACCCATTTAAGGGCACAACATGTCACTCACAAGGAATTGAACCTGGGTGGGGAGGGTAACAATAATTCCTCCCAACCACCCAGGCTACATGCAATGGAATCCTTAGTACTTATTACTCTCTATGTACATGAGTTATTTATGTCTATTCTTAAATTATTTCATGTGTTGTATTTGTAAAAATAATGCTTTAATATAATAAGGGCCTAATGACTTAACTAGTAAGAGAATGCCTAATTTATGGTTTTTACATTATTGTTGTTATAAATATAGGTTTATCCCCTCTCATATGTATCTCTCTTATCATTTTATCAATTCAACCAACTCGTTTATGGTATTTATTGAATACATATTCTTGTATTACTCAAATTTGTAGGTGCAACACTATACCCTCAGGTGTGTAAATGCCCTCAGTTTTCCTTTCTTCTATCTCTTAATCTTTGTTTGTATTTTAGTTTTCCATAGTTGCAATATTTTTTCTATTTTAGGTTCTCGAACACTACAAGTTGGTATGAAAGCTTAAACCAATTTTTGATCTTTCTGTGTTCTTTTAAAAAAGAAACAATAAAGTTATAAAAACAAATGTTGAGGAGTAGATCTAGATATGATGTGGCTAAGGAAATCTCTGAGGAATTTTTCATGAAGTTTGTAGAAGAAATAAGGTACTTGGTGCAAGGAAAATGACCAATATGCCCTAATTATTTATTATGCAACAAAATCTTTCAAGGGCGAGGAGGAGTGTTTGATCATTAAGTGAAGGAAACAATTATACCCCACAACATAACTATTGCAAGAAAGTGGAAGTGCGTACCTGGTTCAACAACATAAAGTTAACATTCATTGTGTAACACATGCATGAACTTGGATTGAAAACATATGATTTTTTAAAGGAAGAAACATTTTAATATATGAATCACTTGTACTATGTGGTGGAAATCCTTTCTCAAAAAAATTACATTGCAGGCCTCTCTACTTTCAAAAGTATAAGATAGTCCTATAAGAGATGTTACACACATGAAAACATCTACCCAATAGGGGAATGGAACATTTTATTGGTTTGAAACCAAAGGTCCCATAATGGTGCACCCCTATTGGTATGGATATTTTATGTAGTCCAAGACTAAAAGGGTTGTAGAGGAACTTTGGAAATCTAGTATCACAACTCCTAGTAAGAGACCTTATGCTACCTTGAATAGGTATACTAACAATATTGAAGGATGATATGGAATTAGGCCACATGGAGGACAAGGGGGAAATCGGAAGATAGGTTGCAGATCAAGGTAATTACATAGGTATTAAGTGGATATTATGTCTATGAGAAGTTGACATGCCATGATGACAAGGTATGGGTATGACAACACAAAACCAAAAAATTATGCTTCACAAGTGAGAGACAAGGGTAGCATAGACTGGTTGTATTACTCAAATACAAAAGGACGTGTATTTCAATATAAACCTTATAGTCTCTATTTTTACTATTTATGTCGTATAAATTTCTAAGTAGAAGAATCTAATCAAATTTCAAAATTCTAATACAAGACATACATTGTACTTTGAAGTGTACCCAAAAAATGGTCAAAATTTTTATTTTAATGACATAAATTTTCTCGAATGTGTACCCAAAAATTACTAAAAATACTACATTTTCATAAACTTGCATCCATATGTCTCTATGTAAGGAATATTTTTTTATGTACACCATGATTGCAAGGATAAACAAATTTCCATAGTGCATGTGTGTGTGGTACACCACAAGCAACCTACTGCTAGTGATGCATCAATGGTGGAAAATTTCATTGATACATCTACAAGTGTCAAAGGTCTTCTATTAGAATGTATAAACTTCACACCTGATATTATTAAATATAGAAAATAAATCACACAATAAACTATATACACACACAGACATTCACATCCTAGTTCATGCGACCCTCATAGATGCTTGAGTTGTAGGAAAACTTGTTATGGGCCAATGGAGGCCACTAGACATGATAGTTTCATGGAGGAGTTTAGTATCTTGATCATATATGTGTCCTTCCTTGTGTGTATATATAGATATGATCAATATACTAACCTCCTCAATGAAACTATCATGTTGAGTGGCCTCCATTGACCCATAACAAGTTTTTCTACAACTCAAGCATCTATGAGGGTCACATGGGCTAGGATGGGAATTCCTAGTGTGCCCATGTGACATCATCTTGCTAGAATATAATACAAGTTTTGAAGGCCCAACCCCTCCCCCAACATCACCTAAAGGTCCCTATTGGTAGGATAATGCTATGAATGTGTTATGTTGCATTGGGCTATGGGTCAAGGTTGAAGTGGACACCTGGGTCTGGCTAATGTATATTAATATATGAGGATGTTGGGTAGGAGGGTTAGGCCTCCTCCTAGGAGGACAATGACCTATAAATAGGTCATGCTTAGCATTTTACTGATCTTGTGAAAACCCATAACCCACCCCCTAGAATTTGTAGAGTTTCTATAATACCTGCATAGAATATCTAGCTAACAATGAAGCATACACAACATGAAATCGTGTGAAGAGAAGATACAAAAATGGAGGAAATGATGAAAGAATTTATATTAACCAAATTCCACACAAAAAGGTGAATAATTTATAATAGATATAGGATACATGAGTAACTAATGTGCTATAGTAGTGATATAGAGAGATCTAGAGACTCACTGATAGACACTAGAGTGAAATACCACCTACTCCTAGTTAATTGATCCATGAAATCATTATTTAACTGATTCACATGTGTGGAAGTGAAAGAAACACATGAAACTGTTGGTGATAAAACCGAGGTTTCCATGCATGAGTGACTTCCACTAGTATAATTGAGTGTAACTGAATCTGAACTGAAGAGGAACATCCTATTTTGTAGGGGAATATTATCTAGAGAGAATATTTTCATTTAAGGAAGCGTTCTCAACATTGGACTATCAAACTTAGAAAAATAATTCTAGGTGAGTGTGTAATATATCCAACACCCCCCTGAACACTACTAGGGTGTAAATGATGAATGGGTCCCAGAAACCAAGGCCATGTTAGGTACTCATTGTACAATGAATCTAAGAATGAAACATTGAAAAAGTGAGGAAAGAGGGAAAACCTCATGAGAAAAAATCCCCTCAAAGTGAAATGTATCAAAATATTAAAAAAAGGAAGTTGCTAAGGAATTATGTCCTTCACTCCAAGGAGACATTGCAAATCTGCAAGCTTATGCTCGATGAAGATTTGTTTTAAGAGGTAGATGTTGGTACATATCTGATGAAGTAGATGCACTAGTGAGATGTCCACATATATCCACCTTCTCTTATTGTAAAGAAGAATATCCAAATCCATGTGAAGTTTGGATGAAACTTTGAAAATTGCATGACCATTTCCAAAATGATGAAAATTTGTTGATTTTAAAATGCTCATAACTTCACTTCCTAGACTCCTTTTTAGATGATTTGTTTTTAAAATTGGGTATTTTTCCGAGAGGAATTAAAATATCCAAATTTTTTTTATGCAAATTCTTCTCATAAAATTTTGGAAATGAATCTGATGTGCGCAACCCCCTTTTTGGATCCTGAGATGCATGCATGGGAGTCTCTACATGTGGCTCCTTAGATGCATGAATGGCGCATGAAAAAAATTCTTCATGCAGCTCCTAATATCCATGGATGATATATTTTGTATGTGATTTAGAAAACAGATCTGAAATGGAGTAGACATCATCTTCAATGAATGGAACAAAAAATTGTGCAGATAGTTGTGTAGAAGGCTCTTCAAATTGAGAGGATTGATCTTCCAGTGGATTTTCTACTAACTATATCTTATCAACCTTTTGCATGAAATTTTCCTTAGGATGATTTTAGGGGCTAAATTTCACTCATAGGCTAATTTTCCAAGGTTTTTCCCAGTAAATATTCGCTATTATAAACAATATTCGCTCAAATTCTATAGGAAAAAATTATTTTACCTTAAAAATCGCCAAACTTTTATACAAACTATATAAAATCCTTATAAATTTGAATATTTTAACAAAAATATCGCCAAACATTTTATAGTTGGCATATGAAGGATTAGTAATATTCGCCAAGGTTTCTACATTTTAAAATAAATTTCCATCCTTAAAATCATCATTGTTCCCAAATAGAACCTCCAATCTGGTCCATAATTCGTTCGGAGTTGAGTCTTATGATTCATCATCTACTTGACGATAAGTTTCAAGAGAAATAGACAAGTTGATACATCCTATGGCCATATCTTGTCTATTGAGAAAGTCATTTATCTCATTGGAAGAATCGGGATATACTTTCATTTCCATGGTTATTTGGTATAATCCCTGACTTCTGAGAATAAGTAGAGTCTTTGGCTTCCACTCCAAATAGTTATGAGGCGTGAGAAGTATTTTCGACGAGTAAAACATAGATTTCATATTCCCTACTTCTTTGTTCCATCTTCTATACCTACAAAAGAGTTCTAGTGGTGAAATCATCATTTAACTCATTCACACCTATAGAAGTGAGAGAAACACATGCAACTGTTGGTGATAAAACCAAGGTTTCCATGCATGAGTGACTTCCACTAGTCTAATTGGGTGTAACTTAATCTGAACTAAAGAGGAACATCCTATTTTGTAGGGGAATATTATCTAGAGAGAATATTCTCATTTAAGGAAGCATTCCCAACATTAGACTATCAAACTTAGAAAAATAATTCTAGGTGAGTGTGTAATATCTCCAACACCCCCCCTGAACACTACTAGGGTGAAAATGATGAATGGGTCCCAGAAACCAAGGCCATGTTAGGTACCCATTGTACAATGCATCTAAGAATGAAACATTGAAAAACTTAGTAAAGAGGGAAAACCTTGTGGGAAAAAACCCCCCTCAAAGTGAAATGTATCAAAATATTAAAAAAAAGTAAGTTGTTAAGCAACTATGTCCTTCACTCCAAGGAGACCTTGCAAATGTGCAAGATTGTGCTCGGTGAAGATTTTTTTGAAGAGGTATATGTCGGTACATATATGATGAAGTAGATTCACTAATGAGATGTCCACACATATCCACCTTCTCTTATTGTAAAGAAGAATATCCAAATCCATCTGAAGTTTGGATGAAACTTTGAAAATTGCATGACCATTTCCAGAATGCTAAAAATTTGTTGATTTTAAAATGCTCATAACTTCACTTCCCAAACTCCTTTTTGGATGATTTGTTTTTTAAATTGGGTATTTTTCCGAGAGGAATTAAAATATCCAATTTGTTTTTTCTGCAAATTCTTCTCATAAAATGTTGGAAATGAATCTGATGTGTGAAGCCCCCTTTTTGGATCCTGAGATGCATGCATGGGAGTCTCTACATGTGGCTCCTAGGATGCATGAATGGCACATGAAAACGTGTCTTCATGTAGCTCTTGATATGCATGGATGATATATTTTGTATGTGATTTAGCAAAAAGATCTGAAAGTAGGTAGACATCATCTTCAATGAATGGAACAAAAAGTTGTGCAGATGCTTGTGTAGAAGGCTCTTCAAATTGAGAGGATTGATCTTCCAGTGGATTTTCTATTGGCTATATCTTATCAACCTTTTGCATGAAATTTTCCTTATTCCCAAATAGAACCTCCAATCTGGTGCATAATTCGTTTGGAGTTGAGTCTTATGATTCGTCATCTACTTGACGATAAATTTCAAGAGAAATAGACAAGATGATACATCCTATGGCCATATCTTGTCTATTGAGAAAGTCATTTAGCTCATTGGAAGAATCAGGATATACTTTCATTTCCATGGTTATTTGGTATAATCCCTTACTTCTGAGAAGAATTAGAATCTTTGGCTTCCACTCCAATTAGTTATGAGGCGTTAGAAATATTGTCGACGAGTAAAACATAGATATCATATTCCTTATTGCTTTTTTCCGTCTTCGATACCTACAAAAGAGTGCTAGTGGTGAAATCATCATTTAACTGATTCACACGTGTGGAAGTGAGAGAAACAAATACAGTTGTTGGTGATAAAACTGAGGTTTACATGTATTAGTGACTTTCACTAGTCGAATTGAGTGTAACTTACTCTGAACTAAAGAGGAACATCCTATTTTGTAGGGGAATATTCTCTAGAGAGAATATTCCCATTTAAGGAAGAATTCTCAACATTAGACTATCAAACTTAGGAAAATAATTCTAGGTGAGTGTGTAATATCTCCAACACCCCCCCTAAACACTACTAGGGTGTAAATGATGAATGGGTCCCAGAAACCAAGGCCATGTTAGGTACCCATTGTACAATGCATCTAAGAATGAAACATTGAAAAACTGAGGAAAGAGAGAAAACCTCATGGGAAAAAACCCCCCTCAAAGTGAAATGTATCAAAATATTTAAAAAAAGGAAGTTGCTAAGCAACTATGTCCTTCACTCCAAGGAGACCTTGCAAATGTGCAAGATTATGCTTGGTGAATATTGTGTTGAAGAGGTAGATTTCGGTACATATCTAATGAAGTGGATGCACCAGTGAGATGTCCAAATATATCCACCTTCTCTTATTGTAAATAAGAATATCCAAATCCATGTGAAGTTTGGATGAAACTTTGAAAATCGCACGACCATTTCCAGAATGCTGAAAATTTGTTCATTTTAAAATGCTCATAACTTCACTTCCCAGACTCCTTTTTGGATGATTTGTTTTCTAAATTGGGTATTTTTCTGAGAGGAATTAAAATATCCATTTTTGTTTCTGCAAATTCTTCTCATAAAATGTTGGAAATGAATCTTATGTGCGCAACCCCTTTTTTGGCTCCTGAGATGCATGCATGGGAGTCTCTACATGGGGCTCCTGGGATGCATGAATGGTGCATGAAAAAGGGTCTTCATGTAGCTCCTAATATGCATGGATGATATATTATGTATGTGATTTATAAAACAGATCTGAAATGGAGTAGACATCACCTTCAATGAATGGAACAAAAAGTTGCACAGATACCTGTGTAGAAGGCTCTTCAAATTGAGAGGATTGATCTTCCAGTGGATTTTTTACTGGCTATATCTTATCAAACTTTTTCATGAAATTTTCCTTATTTCCAAATAGAACCTCCAATCTAATCCATAATTCGTTTGGAGTTGAGTCTTATGATTCATCATCTACTTGACGATAACTTTCAAGAGAAATAGACAAGCTAATACATCCTATGGCCATATCTTATCTATTGAGAAAGTCATTTATCTCATTGGAAGAATCGGGTTATACTTTCATTTCCATGGTTATTTGGTATAGTCCCTTACTTCTGAGAAGAAATAGAATCTTTGGTTTCCACTACAAATAGTTATGAGGCGTGATAAGTATTGTCGACGAGTAAAACATAGATTTCATATTCCCTACTGCTTTGTTCTGTCTTCGATACCTACAAAAGGGTGCTAGTGACGATCCTTGCTAGAACCATGTGGGATATGATACCATGTAGAGTTTTTGAGATACCTGCACAGAATATCTAGCTAGCAATGAAGCATGCACACATGCAATGGTGCGAAGAGAAGAGACAAAAATGGAGGAAATAATGAAATAATTACTATTAACCGAATTCCAAACACAAAAGGTGAATAATTTACAATAGATATAGGCTACATGAGTAACTAATGCGCCATAGTGGTGATCTATAGAGATATAGACACTCACTGATAGACACTGGAGTGAACTGCCACCTAGTCCTAGTTAACATATCCATGCAATAATTAGTTAACTAAGTCACACGTGTGGAAGTGAGAGAAACACATGTAGCTTTTGGTGATAAAACTGAGGTTTCCATGCATGAGTGACTTCCACTAGTCTAACTGAGTGTAAATAACTCTGAACTGAATAGGAAAGTCCTATTTCGTAGGGGAATATCTCTAGAGAGAATATTCTCATCTAAGGAAGTGTTCTCATCATTGGAATATCAAACTTAGGAAAATAATTCTAGGTGAGTTTGTAATATCTCCAACAGAATCCACCAAAGTCAAAGTAGTTGACATGGTGACCTAACATAAACTCAGTCCATAATTTCCTAAGGAAATGCAAAGGGACCTCCCTATTATTGTAGGGAGGTTTGTAAAAAACTGTGAACGGCTTATCCATCCAATTGTCTATAAAAGGTTGGAAGGTGCACGAGTCCATGAAAATTATTTTCTTTGTGAGTGAAGGTTGTGTTTCAATTCTAGGGTTAATAAACAATTTCATCAAATATTGTTTTGAAAAGTTGATGTCTCTGACCTAGTTTCTACCTTGACCCATCCTAAAATAGTCAAACATTTCATCCTTGTAATAAAAAATATGTGATAATTAGCCTTGGGAATTCACAATTGAAGTAACAATGGTATCTAATTATGTGGCTAGTGAAATTTGTGATGGTTCTCTTGTATTTCTTAAATCTTGCATAAGGGTTCTTAATGGGTTCTTAATGACCTCAACCCTACATTAATTTCAAAGTTTATATTTCCTTTTTATGGGTGGATTATGGTCTATTTTCATGTGGCAATGGTGGGTTTGGTTTTTCTCCATACGGGCTCCATGTTATCTAAATATGTTGCATTTAAATAGGGAAAAATTAAATTTTATGAGTTTTTATAATTTAAAAAAATTATCAAATATAAAAACACTAAGTTTTAGAAAATTACCTTGAACCAACCAAACACCACATAAACATAGTACAATGTTGCCTATTCAAAATATCCTAAAATTTTTCCTCAATGAACTTAGTATGGCCTTTTTGCCTAATTAAAATTATAGGAATGCATGTACGCTCCAAGAATGTGCACACATTCTTAGGAAATCACATGAGTTCTTAAGAATCCTTCTTTGGCATTGGTTTGGTATACTCCATGGGAGACTCATGGATGCATGCACATTACTAAGAATGTGAGAACATTTTTGTGTGTGCATGTTCATGGGAACCTCATT
>SNQJ01S0011935.1:88238-105409 GCA_010110895.2 Picea sitchensis
TAATGCAGACGTGGGTATGAAACGACTGGAAGGGCTTCCTTGACATCAACGGAGGAACCGGGGAGACGAGGCGGTGGGAGGAGAAGTTGAGAGAGTCCTAAAAAACGTGCAGAGCAACCTGTCTCATTTGACTCATAGGCTTCCCGTGGTTTAGGTAGAGGATCTGCCAGAGGCCATGTAACAAAAAGTGGTTGGTGTGCCCAGATATTGGGTGTGACTCTTTTAGCGTCTCACAAACGCCATAGTTTTTTACCATGACACACATCTGGATCCACAGGTGTAGATGTTGTGGATATTGTAGTACCGGCTTTATATGTGTATGGAGGGTATTAGCCCCAATTTTGTACTATAAACGCCATATTTTTTTAAATATAAAAGGGATCGTTGGCTTTACTTATATTTTACAATGTGTACATTGATGAGATGGTTTTCTTTTCTTTAGTTATGTGACAAATGCCAATCTAAAAAAAAATTAACATACGCATCAAATACATGATTAGAACTCCTAGGAATGTGATAATATGTAATAAAATAAAACTGTCATTCTAAAATAATTACCCGTAGGAATCATTAGAGTAAAGTAGGATCATGCACATGGTAACTGTCATTCAACTGACATACTACTAACTGGGAATCTAGGTGAACCTGTAAAGAGCAAATACCATGTGAGATAACATCGCGCAAAAGTTCTATAACGATGCTATATTCGACCAAATTTTTCGTGGATGGCCCTAGGAATACGCCACCTGAAGACACCAGTAGACCCTCGGGTGAGTAAACCACCCAAGCGGTGGAAGCCAAGTTTCGTGTATGACGACTGGCCCTGTATGAGAATCCTAGATAGACCAAAAAATCCATTGACATCTGCCAACCAAGGTAAAACTCGATAAGAAAGCTGAAGATGAAAGGAAAAGGGGAAAGATATATACACTAAATTACATTAGTTTACAAAGAGTTCCACCCAAGCTTGGGGCTCAGGCGTAATATATTTTCAAGTAGAGCCCATTCCTGGGCTCGACTAACATATTACCTTCATAATATTCTAACTCGTAGGATCCTTTTTCTAAGACATGTCACACGATATAAGGACCATGCCACATGGGTTAAAAATTTCCTACCCCCAGTGGTTCTTTGGATTGATCATACAAGAGGACCAAGTCTCCCTCAGTGTACAAGCAAGGATTGACAGACTTATCCTAATGGACCTTAACACATCTTGTGTTTTCCTTGATAGTTGTAGAGGTGTCTCGACGTTGCTCGTCAAGACTCTCTAGGTGTACAAGGAGTCGCTCAAGATCAAAAGTGCCAGGTAGGAGAGCGACTACCAACTTAAGAGAAGGGATTTTGCATTCAATAGGTAAAATCGACTCCACACCGTGTACTAACTAGAAAGGGGAAAATACGGTGGCAGTATTGACTGAGATTCGGTATGCCCAGAGTGTGGGATATAGCATAATGTGTTAGTCGAATTTACTCTGGCTGGGAGGTTTTTGCAAAATGGTCTTGAGAGACTTGTTGATGGACTCTACTTGTCCATTTTCCTGGGGGTAATAAGGAGAACAATTAGCATGTCTAAACCCCAGCTTATATGCTATCTCTTCCATCATTTCATTCTGAAAGTGACTGCCATGATCAGTGACAATCTCACTCGAGATACCGAACTAGGTGATAATTTGATTGAATATGAAGAAGTTGATAGTCTTCTCATCGAGTTTAACTATAGGCATGGCCTGAGACCACTTAGTAAAGTAGTTGATATCCAGGATAATGTGTTTATTCCCCCCAACCGAAGTTGGGTTGCAATCCACGAAGTCCACCCCCATTTGGTTAAGGGACCAACGGTAATGACTGGATGAAGAGGGGCTGGATGTGAGAACATTTTTCAAGTGAACAACTAGCAGGGGTGACACTTCTTAACCACTTCAATACAATATTTAAAGATAGTAGGCCAGAAATAACCGGCTTGCAAATTTTTTTGGGATGTTACAAGCCCGGATAGATGACCACCACAAGCCCCACTGTGGAAATTGTTTAGGACTGACTCAGCCTCTCCGTGAGTTAAACAACGATGCAATATATTTTCTATTCCTCGGTGATACAAAGTGTCAACGACGATAGTATAATTCTTATATTGGTACCTTACACATCGTCGATCATCTCATGAGAGATGCTAAGGGAACTTCAAAGTTTGAAGATAGAGAACAATGTCTCCATACCAGGGATCAGACGATGAGACACGAAAAATTTGTTCAGCCTCAAATGAATCAACATGGATAACATCCTCATCTAATCATAGAAAGTTGGATATTAACTCTGTGAAGACGAGTGATTTCTTTTATTTCGCAGAGGTGAAATTGAGAACAAACTCTTTTAAAATGACAATCCATTTATTATATTTTCCCCCTATGATATGCCTCGCAAGGACGTATTGAAATGGATTGACATCGACAACCACATTAGTCTTGCAAAGTAATATATAATGACGTAAACGTTGGACTGTGTGAATGGAAGCGAAAGCTAGTTTTTCAATGTGAGAATAATGAAGTTCATAACCGACTAAGTTTCGACTAAGATAGTAAATGACGTGCTTGCGAAGCTCATCATCCTCCTGAACCAAAACCATACCAATCATCTCCTCGGACGTGGTGATATAAAGCAAGTAATCCCTACTGTAGTCAAGATACTTCAGCAGAGGCACCGATACCAAGGATTTCTTCAAAGGATCGAAGGACTCCTGGGCTCACTCATCCCAAATAAAAGGGGTGTCCTTATTCAAAAGATGCATGAAACCCTTAGTGATATTGGCATAATTTAATATAAAGCGACGAACAAAGTTAGCTTTCCCCTGTAAACCTTGAAGTTGTCTAATCGTGCATGGGGGAGGAAATCAAAGTATTACCTCAACCTTTAGTGGATCTACCATGATCCTGGTCTTAGAAACTAGAAATCCCAAAAGTCGACCAGACCTAACGCAAAAGATGCACTTATGAGGGTTCAACCAAATTCTATAGTAACAAAATATTTTGAAAACAAGCCGAAGGTCCGTAGCGTGATCGGATCTCTTGCGAGAGTGAGCAACAATATCATTAAGGTAAGATTTGACTATGTGCTTAAGATCATGAAAAGCGAATTTCATGGCATGTTGGAAGGTTTATCCAATGTTTTTAAGGCCGAAAGGCATTTTTCAATATGTGAAAGTTCCCCAAGGACAAATAAATCTTGTCTTGTGTTGATCCTCGGGTTTAATTTGAATTTGGTTATATCCTGAAAATCCGTCCATAAAATAAAATACTTTGCTTCCCGCACACTCGTCGAGAATCTAATCGATGAAATGTGTCAGGAATTTTTCTTTAGGACATGCCTTGTTCAGGTCACGAAATTCCATACATACACAGATAGTTCCTTGCTTCTTATTCACCAGAACGAAGTTGGATACCCATTCGGTCAAGGGAACCAGGTAGATGAAGCCAACATTAAGTAGCTTCTCCACCTCTACCTTAATAGCAGGGGCCTTCCGGAGATTGACAGCTCTAAGACGTTGTCGAATAGGTTTAGCTTCCAGATAAGTTCTAATCTCATGTTCAACAATACGAGGGTCGATTCCTGGCATGTCTTCATATGACCAAGCAAATACATCTCAGAATTCTTTGAAGAGTTTGGTGTAGATCAGGATTTCTTCTGGCAAACAATCGGCACTGATATTTACATTTTCAACCTTTCCAGGGGTATGAGAGATATCGATCATGACCGACTATCTCACTCAAAGCAGATCGAAAGTCATATTGTTCGATTCTTTCAAGATCTGGGAGAAAATAAGAGCGATGATGCATATTATCCCAAGGTTTGTCGGAACCATTCATGGCTTTGATGATAGCTTCGTCTGAGGGAAAAGTCTCATCGAGGAAATCATGTGAGAAAGAAAACGAAGTAGCCCACACGGTCCTAAGAACGAGATCCTCCTTGTTCGTCAGCGAGGTAATGGGATTGGGATCGATGGAAGAGTCAAGAACAACTTGATACGCAATCTCCATTGTCGATAGTAAAATGGCCATTCCAACATGTAACTAACCTTCACAGGATGAAGTCAGGGAAGGTAGGGTCCACAGATCACTAAAATAGGAAGTGCGGAAAGGAATGGACCTCCCTGTTGAGACGGGCCTACTAGACATGGCGTAAACGTGATGACTCGATGTCGTGAAGTTGAAAGTACCCATAAAGGAAGAATACATTCTAACATCGATATTCTCAGTTGTCGACTGAGAATTGTTGATCACAGGGATCGACGGTCCAATAGATGCATTAGGACTATAGTAAGCAAAGGATAACTAATCGAACATCACGATCTTCCCTTCATGAGGAAAACAAAGAGTACAGAAGACAAACAATACGATGACGGCCATAGAATAGGTCCAATTGCGTCCTAGTAACAATTTATAATCTAGAGGTGCATCATCTACCTCGACCTCCACCTCTACCATCTTCCCACCTAAATGGACCGAAAAGGTGGGAAGAATACCATGAGGGCAGAAGGAATGGCCATTGAAAGCAGTCAACATGTTCGATGACTTGGAAAGAGTCAAAGAGTTGATATATTTCCAATGGATCAAGGACATCACACACGTATCAACGCCTTCATCAACAACTGCACGTTTGATGGTATACTTTGAGTACCGCACGTGGATTTGGAATGCCACATGGTAAGGCAAGTGAGGCTTCACATCTGTGACATCAAACTTGATAACTTTTGAGCCACTGGGTTCTAGAGCTCCTAAAGAAGATAGTAAGGCATTCCTCTATGAAGGACACGTTTGGAGTACCTCCAAAGCCGACATCGCACAAGGGGTTTGACCCAGGTCCTCAACAATAGAGTAGTTATGGGTAGCTCTAGCATTTGGATTTTGGGTAGAGATATTGAGTAATCCTTTCGGAATATGAGGTGGTGGCTCTGGTTTTTCAATCTGTAACTTCATCTCCGAGGGAGGAGGAGGAGATTCTAGACTAGGAATAGCTTTTGAAGAGCTATAATCTCGATATCGAGTGGCTACATTAACTTTCACATCGACCATATTGATACACAAATGGTCGCCATCTTGCAACGACGGGTTTTGACTCCCACCAGCCACATTTTCAGCATTTGAGGAGCTCGAGGCCATGTGTTGGTTATGTTGAAAAGGATTCGTCAGCACGACGGGCGGTAGAGATAGTAGCCTCGCAACTTCTGCAAGTTTGGGGCATAAATGGGTAAGGTGATCATCTGTACAAATCTTACAGGGAAACTTCACCTTACGTCTTTCTCATTTTCCCTCTCCAACATTATTATTTGTCTTCTCATTATTACCGTTTTCCTTGGGTTTATTACCATTTTTCCCACCCTTACGATTATTACATCCTTTCTTCTTATTCTCGCCTGGTTGCTAGTTACCATTTGGGTTTGTCGACGATTGCATGGAGTGTACATATGCCGACTGAATGGGGTTGGAAGACATGGACGAATTTGGCCCTCCTGCAAACCGGTTTAGAGATAACTCTTTCAAATGGCTTGTCACCGAGTCTGTGGACTTTACATTGGTAGTACCTACAATTCCATCGGCATGAGGTCTGAGATTTCTTTTAGGGTCGTAAGTTGATCACGATGCATCCAAAAGAATGTGGTATAACATCCCTGACTGAGCGTATATTAGATGTAACTATTGGGATTTAAAAATCGCTTATTCCTTAGTGGTAACCCCGAAAGTAGCAACATCCTTTGAGATAGGAGGGTGCAACGACTTAAGGAACCATTATAAAAGAAAGGTCAGGGAGATGGGGGTTTTAATCAACCTCTTTTGTCTATGCTACTCCTGGATATGATCTGAGATATGAGTGGTGGTGTCCTTGCGTAAAGTCGACATAAGTTCTAGTCTAGCATCGTAACAAACTGACAATTGGAAGTGGTTAAGGAATACCAGTACCATATGACTAAAGGTCCCATATTCCCCCCTAGGTAGCTCAATATACCATTTCACAACAACTCCAATAAGGGTGAGTTGAAAAAATCTTAACCGAATTGAATCGTCATTAAGGGAATTCGAGGATCACCATAGGTGAAAGGTAGTAACGTGATCACCAGGATCCTCACCAATCTTATCTTCAAACTTTAGAATGTCTGAAAGAATCTTGGTGGGGATGGGGGGCCATGTAGGATCATGACTCACAGGGTCGTTCATCAACTTAGACAAGTCTGGAATATTAAGCATGGCCAGAAAAGGGAGACGAGGTTGCGGCATCTGGCCCTAGCCTCCTGGGAAATATTGTGCTTGAGGAACCGCAGCCCATCCAGAGTTCTGGTAAGCACCATGGCTCTATCATGGATTGTAAGACCCTCCTCTAGGATGATTCATGAAAGGTTGGTTGGGAATCATTCTAGTAGGAATGTTTTGTTGGAGGTTATAAAACTTGCCCCCAGCCGGAGTGGATCCGGGT
Source organism: Picea sitchensis (assembly GCA_010110895.2). NCBI lineage: Eukaryota > Viridiplantae > Streptophyta > Pinopsida > Pinales > Pinaceae > Picea > Picea sitchensis. Next base: position 94,701 of record SNQJ01S0011935.1, read on the forward strand.
TGGGGGTTATAAAAATTGCCCCCAATCGGAGTGGATCTAGGTTGGGGGTTTCCCGAAGTGCGAAACTGACCTCCTTTGGGTGGGAATCCAGAGAATAGAGGTGGATTTTTCATGTCCAATGTATTGGTCGGAATCGACACCAAGGACGTAGGGGTATAGGACAAAACTTGAGCAGAAGCTTTCCTGCCAGGTTGGTTTTTCCACCCAAAAGAAAGAGGATAAGACCCGGGGTTAAAAGCATGAATGCCTCCCATATTAGGAGTTGTTTGATGGATTTGAGACCCACCAAATGAAAATGGAGTATAAGGAGGTGTAGTGCCCTCAAGCCCAATGCTAGAATTAGTGCCGACAGTTGGGATGGCGTTCGAAAAATGTGAAGTAAAGTTCGACATACCATAGGAAAAAGGACAAGAGACCATAGGGATGGACTGAACATTATAGCCCAGTGAGTGACCAAGAGACCCAAAAGGGTTCGAGGCAAGAGATTGAGAATTCACTATAGGCTGAGCCATAATAATGATAGGTGCCTCCAACACTAAAACCATTGTGGTTGCAGGAGTCGAAGGGGTGCCATTAACTATAGCAGGTGTGGAAGTCGAAGGGCTCCCAATATTCTAAAGACTAGGTTTAGTACTCATCCTTGTAGAATCACAAGTCTAAACAGTGTATGTGTGTGTACAATGCCTAATAACTCTAAGCCTTTTAGAAGGAAAAGACTCTAAATCTGGTGGTAACTATAACAAGCGACGGGACTGCCGGGGACGTTGGTCTAAATCCACAATGACTTAAGACTCTAAAGACAAAAAATCAATCCTAAGGCCAACTAGTAATCAAAGAGCACACCAAAATTTAAATGGCCAATATGCATACAAACTGGGTAAAGTGGTTGAGAGTGGCCTCCCTCCCTAAATAAGGCATGTCTCGCCCAAGAGGGGACTGAGACTCCCTACTAAAGATCGGAGGTAATAGAATCAGTTATAAGGGCCCTCGTGGGCTTAAAAACCAGTTGGTCAAATCCCCCAGGAGAGGTAATCCTCCATAAAGGTTGTGTGTTGTCTGACCCTTATCTCACCCAGGGTACCTGTAGAATAACCCCTGCAAGTAACTTGTGTGGCACCTAAGTCAAACAACTAATAAACCATTGTATAACCGATGCAGAGGAGAGCAGTCGTAAGTCAGGTCCACCATATGGGCAGGGTAACAAAGCCTGAAACCTTGAAAGTACTTCCTCTCACGGAGGTAAAGGCACTAGCAAGATCCCCAAATACGAATAGATCCCCAAAAATATATCTGACACTAAGAAGGTATCGGGGGGATATCTCTTCAACCAACCTCGTGTGACCTTGTGATTAACTCCAGTATGATCAGAGCCTCCTAATATTACCAATTACACAATGGATTTCTCCACTCCCTTTCTCAGACACATATGTTGATTTAATTGCCTTGGAGAAGTTTACTCACAAAATCCTATTCCAAGGCACTAAATCCTAAGCTAGTTTGTGTACCCCAGAAAATAAAATTGTGACTAATCAATTTTAAATTGTAACGTTAATTTTAGTGGTCATGATTACTCAAAAAGGTATGGTAGTGAAACTTATGATGTTATGACTCAGCAAGAAAAGTAAATATGAATATAATGCATAGTCCTAACTTCAATTTTCAATGAATGATATGCTTCTAAAAACAAATGCAATTTTCAATTTCAACTCTGCAATTCTGAAGTGAAATGCAATCTTTCAGTATATGCACTAAGCTAATGACAAGGACTCAAAATAACAAAATGCCAAGAAATTCAAAATGCCTATTTATTTATTTTTTTCAATATAATAAAAATGAAAATGCATGGACTGAAAGAAACTTGATATATAAACTCTAATGTATATAGAAATAAATAACTCAAGTAGGATACCAAGCAACAAAGCACCTAGCCCAATGTACAATGACAATCAAAATGAAAAGATGATGAGAAAGACTCTGCTCAAAAATTCAACCAAAGATAGGTTTCCTTTCATCCCACAAGCACTTAACAAGCACTTCATAGACCCAAGAAGGCTCAACAAACATCAAATCCCACCCAACAACCACTAGACCAAGAAAAAATGAAAGGAAAGTTGATGTACGCGATTGTTTAAGAAAATAGAGCATATGTACGTAGCTTGCAGAGGGACAACCTGCATATATACACGACTGTCAAGGCAAAAATCGCGTATATGTTTCAAAAACAAAGCCATGAAAGGGAGAAGGTTGAAAACTCAAACCCAGAGTGAACAAAGGTTGTCAGGCAATGCTACGATAAGAAACACCATAGGAACGAGAGTAATATAAGGAGAAAAGTACTCCAAACCCTAAAAATGAATATTTGATCACCAGTATGGTTGTCAATTCTGTTACGAGGAAAAACTCTCTATGGCTAGGGTGAACCACAACAGACAGAAATGACTACAGAAATCAACTCTATCCCAAAAACATGCTATATAAACCAATATGCAAGCGAGATAAGAAAGAGGTATACCTTGTCCAAATGTTTGATGAAGTCCATCGTTGACCACTTTGACCCAAAGCTATATACCTACAACTAGTTCTTAACAACCAAACAAAGCAAGCATATGGTGATCATATAAATGGTTAGCACATTAGATAGCATAATCCATTAATATACATAACAAATATGCCCATGAATAATAACTCAAATATTTGCAAGATATCAATTGTACGAGAAATGAGGAGTTAAAATGTTACAGACTTCCGTTTCGGCACAGTTCAGAACCGAGAAACTAAGTTCCTTCGATCTAGGCCTCCACCACTTCAATCCTCCACCAAAGGCATGCTCATAGGAGATAAACAATGAGGTTCTCAATCAATAAGGGAAGATATTGGGGGTTGAACATTGTGTTCACACTTAAAGGACAAAGGGATGCAGACTCAATATGAAGTAAATAATTTCTCCAGAGTAACTTTGCTCTCAAAGTTGAATTCTTTCTCCTCTTTCCATAGCTCAGAATTGGCCCATTTATAGCATTCAAAATGGAACTAAAGGGCGAAGTCGGAACATTTCTAGTATATGGAAGGCCAAGAATAATAGATCTCATGTCGTGACATGAAAACCTGGCATTAATTTTCATCTTTTGGCACAAACCCCGATGTACAAGGGGTGTAGTGGAGCAATCTGCGTATATGCATGTTTTATAATAGGCAAGATGCGTACATGTGGAAAAATATGTATATTTGTCTCTGGATTTTACAAACATGTATGATAAGTCTGCATGGAGAAATGGAAAAAGGCCTTATGTGCAAGATTGGCCTTATGTGCAAGATTGCATAGGCTGGGGAAAATCTTACTATAACAGAAATAAATTCAAATTCAAAAAGAATAGAGTATATACACCATAAACTTTATTAACCATGACCTTAAAATTAAATTATTATTAATATATAAAAATCATTAAAATAAAACAAAATATCCATTGATAAGGTTTTATATAATTTTAGTTTTTTAACTTCATAATTTATAACATGTTTATTTTAAAAAATTGGAAATCTAAAAATACATATTTATAGATATTTCATTTATATTCCATTGAAAAATAATCATCAAACATTCTCCTTTTTCTCTTTCTTCTTTTCAATCTCAAATCACCCTTTAGAAAAGATTCCATACTCAAATAATAAAGTTTTTTAAGATTTATAAGTAATACCAATTTATTATTAGAATCAAAATTATTAAATTCATGACCTCTTCATTCCTCCTATTAAAACTTTATAAGTATATATAATAAATCCAAATTAGATGTATAGAACCTTGATATTTTAGTCAAAAATTATGACCACAGATTTTATTTAATCTTCTTACATCATCATCATCAATATTTTAGTCAAAAATTATGACCACAGATTTTACTTCTTCTTCTTCTTCTTCTTCATCATCATCATCATCATCATCATCATCATCATCATCATCATCATCATGTTTATTTATGTATCATTAATATATAGTATTAATTATATATATTTTAGTAAACTTGTGTAAAGTAAATTTTTTAAATAACTTTAGGTTAATAAACAGATCTAGCTATTAAATTTTTAAATATAAATAAATATGTGTTATATATAATTATTTTTTTTAAATTATTCTATATTTATATTATAATTTTAAAATTGTGATTTAATTGTATATTCATTATTTTATGAGTTATAAAATAGTTTTTATTTTTATCATTCTTTATTTATAATATGTTTATTATGAGTTTAATTATTAAAAACATGAATTTATTTTAAAAAAATTAAATATTTAAATCTAAAGGAAATTAATTTAAATTCAAATTAATTTTCTTTAAATTCAAATTAAAAAAATAATGTATGTACCTACCTCCATCGACTTTATTAACCTCCATAGCTGTTCAGATCCAAAGAGAATACATTAAAATTAAAATTAAAAGAGAATCGAGTATGTACCTGCCTCGTCCATAAACTTTAGACTTTATTAAGCATGAACTTAAAATTAAATTATTTATTATTATTAGTAAAATTTATTAAAATAAAACAAAATATCTATTCATTAAGTTTTTTATGATTTTAGTTTTTTTAAATTCTAATATTTAATTTTTTAACTTCCTAATTGATAACGTTCATTTTAAACATTTTGAAAATTATCAAGTAGACGACAAAATAAATACATTATGACACATGTTTGTCGTGGGGACTTTGTCTCATACTTAACTTTAACCAAAAAATAACCATATCCTTATGAAAAAGGTGACAAAATAATCCATCTACATATGAAAAAGGTTACAAAGTTTCAATGCCGTAGCCGCTGCAAGGCTGCTGGTGGGCGAAGAGTTTCATCTGTTATTGAGTTCCTTGAATCCTGTAAATATGCCCAAAAATCCCATAGTTTCATTATTCCTATTATTTACCCGCAGCCTGCGTTCTACTTTCAATAGGATAGTGTTCTACTTTTATTCATTGAGTTAAGTGTTGTTCTGGAACAATGGGTTCAATTAATGAGATCATTCAAGAACCCAACTGGAGTAAGTCTAAAACTGGAGTAAGTCTCTTCTTACAACAGGAGGAAACAATACCAGAAAGATATATCAAAACAAACAAACAAACACCAACTCCAACCGCAGTGCCCCATGATTATCAAATGAACATCCCCATTATTGACATGGCCAAGCTTTCCCAAGAGTTGCAGAGAGAGCAAGAGGTGAAAAATATTTCCCAGGCATGTTAAGAATGGGGCTTCTTCCAGTTATATATCGTTTTATTAATTCATGCCATCTAGTTGTCTTCTACAGTTTTGGAAGAAATATAACTCTATATTGTGGTGCGAATTTTGTAGGTTGTGAATCATGGTGTCCCGAACTCTTTAATGGACGACGTTAAGAAAGTTGGAAAGGATTTTTTCCAACTTCCTTTGGAGGAGAAACAGAAGTATGCACTTAAGCCAGGAGATGTTCAGGGTTATGGCCAGACATTCGTTGTGTCGGAACAACAAAAGTTGGATTGGAGTGACTTGTTGGTTTTGATAATGTCCCCTTACGAGTATAAAGATTTGAATGTGTGGCCAGTTGAACCTACTTCTTTCAGGTACTTCTAAATATACGCCCCTACTAAAAAAACATTTCGTAGAATATAAATAAAAGTCTTATCATTTTGTTGTAATTTAAAGGTTATACTAAATGAATGTTTCCATGGATTTTTTTTTTCCCTGGGATATTTGCCTTAAATCCAATAGGAAATTTTTATATCTTCATATTTGAGTGATTATTTATGTATAATCCTAGTGTTCCAGGGGTTTCTCAGCATGTTAAATCTATTTATGCATTCAAAACTATATTTTAAACAACAAAAAACGGTGATTTCGTACATATTTATGTCGATTTAAAAGAATAGTTAGACAAAGCCTATCATTTTTTTTTCATAGTCATTTATGCAATTATCTTGTGTTTTTGACATATAACCTAGTTTTGTACAAATTCCATGGAGTATTTTCATATTTGAAATATAGTAATCTTCATACACGGTGCAATTTAGGCTAGCTGACGGTATTGTGGGTTTGGCAGGGAGATCATGGATAAATCTAGCTAACAATTCTTCAAGAATATTGTGGGTCTCGCTTCAAGAATTCTTGTCTGGCCTGCTTGAATATCTCATTTTCGTTCTACGCATCACACTGCTTTTGCGGTTCGACATTCTTCTTCACCCATTGGTGTTGTGTTGGATATTGTCTTACTGCGTCGTTTCTGTCTTAGCTCCTCCCCACATAACTATGTTGATATTTATTTTGTCATCCCTTGCTTCCTCCAAAATCCATTGAACATTATGATTGTTCTGATTTCTCTTTTCTTGGGCATTCCCCAATAGTGTAGGACATTCTTCTGTGTCATGATCTGATGCGCGACAATACATACATGTCACAGGTGGAAGTGGACATTCTCTTGCATAGTGTCCTGGTTGTTGAAATTTGTGGAATACCATTGGTCCTCTGCCTCTTCCAAAGCCTCATCTTCCTCTTCCTCCACCTCTGTAGCCATCTCAATCTCCCCGTGGTGCATTTTACCAGGGTGTCTGGTTATACTACATGTGATTATAGTGTGGTTGCACGGTATTGTACTGCAACTGCGCAGTGTTATATTGCAGCTACACAATGTTATATTTTTGTTTTTCAATGTTATATGGGGTTGGTACTTGGTTAAAATGTGGTGCAGCTTTCCCGATCATCATTTTGCCTGCACCGTGTAAGCATATGATGTTATTTCCCTCATCAGATCCATGGCCCTGCAATATTTTTCATCATGGCCCACTGACTTGCAAAAGTTTCAATATGAATTCTTAGGTAGTGTCTTGTATTTCTGCATCATTGGACAATGATATGGATTGTGCCCCTATTTCTTATAGATCTCACACCATAGTCATACTGTTGGAAAAGGGTTTGGAAGTCTTGCTACCATGTACTGCACGAATGTTGGGCGTTCATTCTTATGGTGTCCTTATGTCCTACATGTGGTACACCAAACAAATTCTCTTTTGTCCTTATCTTTGTTCTGGTTTAGCTGAAATGTTAAGTTCTTCGGATCCTCCTTTAAATCCTCTATGGATGGATCGGTCTTTTGATATTGGTTCTCTTCCAGTTGTAGGGTTGCCTATAGAGCCTCTGCCTGAATTTGAAACTTTTGTTGTCACAAGGGGTATTTCAAGTGTGGTAGCAGTGAATTGAAAAATAGATGTCTATGTTGCATATATGTCATGACATACTTTAGCTTTCCCTTCAATCATTTGAATCTATGGTCAATCTCCCACACATATTCTCCCAGTTTCTGTCTAATATCTATCATCTCATTCATGTATTGATCCTTTGAGATAGGATTCTAGAATTCATTTATCAATATGTTTTTTATATCTCCCATCGTTCTGCTTGTCCCTAGCGAGATATTTGCAGCAAAGCTCATGTACCAATCTAGTGCATGATATCTAACTGCGCAAGTTTAGTGTCCTCATCTGTGATCTGTTATTATTCCCAGATCTTTTCACAAATGAAAAAGTGCTTTCAGGGTCCTTCAACACCTCTCCTTTGAATTCTGGTAACCTAATGGTGGGATCATGTCTCATCATCTTGAATGTTGAACTAATACCTCCGCGTGGTGTAGATACTTGACTAATGCTTCCTAAACTAGATCTTCCAGTTGTTGTTCCTTGTGTATATGTACTTATCGATGTCTTTGTTCTCCCGAAATTCAGTTGTATAAATGGTGTTGTTCTTATTGGTGTATTAGTCGGACATGGGTTTATGGGTTCCACGCTGACACTGATATGGATAGGAGTGCTACCTTCTATTCTCGCTCTTGGACCTCTTGTATTCCTCTCATATGTTGTGCACATGATTTAATCAATATTCTCCATAGCCCAGAGATCCTCTACCTCTTCTTCATCACTTTCCAAGCCCTCCCTCGCAGCTATGACTCTCTTCTTGGTGTTCATATTATATTGGTAAGGTACTCCACTGCGCGTTCTTCCAGTTGTTGCCATGATCTGCTTGATTTGGTCCTCGTCCATCTTGATTGGGTCCATGGCCTCTTCCTTCTTTCCTTTATCCATTTTTCCCTCCATTTCTCCTTCTCCTGTCAGTGCTTCCCCCTTGCACATAGGGAAGTTTAGTTGTTTGAAGCCATTGTAATTACACCTTTGTTAGATATTAATACCTTAAGAGAAGTATATAGCGATCTGATATACCTACCTCAAGGTCATTTCAATAACTCTTTCTCTGCTGCACTGTAAGACTTCGCCGCATCTACTGCATTAAAGTTTGTGATAAATCCCGCAACAATGATGTCTAACTAGAAATCTACTGCACGCGTAAATTTATTATCAACTTGATGTAACTGCGTGATCTCTATAGGATTCTACTTTAGTTGTTTGATCCAATTTGTAGGATGGTTGTCTTTCAACCTTGATATCCATTCTTGCAACACATGCAGGAAATCACAGAAAAATACTTCATGCAAGTCGTTGAATACGTACTTATCTAGATATTTGCATGGTGTCAATTTTGGGTTTCTATTATCTCTCTGTGCAAACTCCAGCTCCTTTGTTTCCAACCAGCTCTCTATCTCTGCCTTAGTTGGGTTCTACGGTCTCAACATCCCCTTTTAGATTCTCATTCTCTTAACGTCTTGTCGTCCGATCTAGCATTCTTTTGACGCGTCTTCCACAGATCTCATTCACTCAATCCCATCTTGTTCCAACCAACCGGCAATAGAACCATTTGTTGGTTTCTATTTGTTTATTTTAATTTTTCATTTATCTATTATGATCCTCCCTTCATGTCATATATTGACCCAAGTTCATATTTAACAAGATTCCAACAAAAATCCCTCTAAAACTATCGCCATCCTCTGGTAAACCAGAAGGAAACACAACACACAGGGTGTACTACACAGTCTCATCCGAGATAGCTCTATGGGTGGCTGCAATACTCAGATGTTTGCAATATAGGAATGAGTGGAGATATGTGTTTGTACCTTGTGATCTTTACTTATTCAGTCTAACATCTGATTAAAGCAGTTATTCTATTCATGCAGGTGAACTCTCAGATCTAACTAGTTCCTTCATTAATTCATCTAACATTCAACACTTAACAACAATAGAGATGCATACATTCATTCACACAACACGAGTGTTATCGTGGTTCACCCCCTCTTGGGATACATCCATAAAGATATGGATCTCAAGCTCTTTATTATTGTTCGGTAATATGCCATGTCGTGCATGCTTACAATCTTGGGTCTTACACTCTCAACAGAATCCTCGATCCCTGTGAGGATGACTAGATCACACCAGGATCCTCACCATGTGATCTAACCCTCGAGATCGAGTCGCTCACTACTTCTCTAGCTCACCATCTTACAAAATAGTACAGTTCTTAAAAACCTTACAACTTTTGGACTCTCCCTGTTCCACTGGTCTCTATGCTCTTTTTTTTTATCCCCTCAGTACTACTTATTTGTATTCTTGTCTCATCAACCATTACAATACATTGAAAAAACCCTAATCCTAATGTCATTAGGTCTTCCTTGGATGTGCACCTCGCATTCTTCCCTCACACGTGTTGTTTTTCCTTCCAGTTGCCCTCTCTTCCTTTCATGCTTCTCTTCCAAAAAATAGCCTTTTTCCTTGACTCGGTCTACGTCCAACAACCTCCATCATCCCATAACATATTTTTCTACAACTCAAGCATCTATGAGGGTCACAAGAGCTAGGATGGGAATTCCTAGTGTGTCCATGTGACCTCTTATGGATAGAATCTACTACAAGTCTTGAAGGCCCAACTCCTCCCCCAACATCACCTGAAGGTCCCTATTGGTAGGATAATGCTATGAATGTGCTATGTTGCATTGGGCTACGGGTCAAGGTCGAAGTGGACAACTGGGTCTAGCTAATGTGTATTAATCTTTGAGGATGTTGGGTAGGAGGGTTAGGCCTCCTCCTAAGAGGACAATGACCTATATAAATGGGTCATGCATAGCATTTTACGGATCCTATGAAAACCCTTAACCCACCCCCTAGAATTTGTAGAGTTTCTGAGATACCTACACAGAATATCTAGCTAACAATGAAGCATGCACAACATGAAATGGTGTGAAGAGAAGAGACAAAAATGGAGGAAATGATGAAATAATTTCTATTAACCGAATTCCACACACAAAAGGTGAATAATTTATAATAGATATAGGCTACATGAGTAACTAATGCACCATAGTAGTGATATAGATAGATATAGACACTTACTGACAGACACTAAAGTGAACTACCACCTACTCTTATTTAACTGATCCATGCATTCATCAGTTAATCAATTCACATGTGTGGAAGTGAGAGAAACACATGCAACTGCTGGTGATAAAACTGAGGTTTCCATGCATGAGTGACTTCCACTAGTCTAATTGAGTGTAATTGACTCTGAAATGAAGAGGAACAACCTATTTTGTAGGGGAATATTCTCATTTAAGGAAGCGTTCTCAACATTAGACTATCAAACTTAGGAAAATAATTCTAGGTGAGTATGTAATATCTCCAACACCCCTTGAACACTACTAGGGTGTAAATGATCAATGGTTCCCATAAACCAAGGCCATATTAGGTACCCATTGTAAAATTCATCTAAGAATGAAACATTGAAAAACTAAGGAAAAAGGGAAAACCTCATGGGAAAC
>SNQJ01S0011936.1:0-39134 GCA_010110895.2 Picea sitchensis
CATGATGATGTATTGATGATGGTGTACTCAGGCTCTTCATAAGAACTTTCTCCTGAGAAAAGTTACTTTCATCTCTTCCCAGAAAACTCATTTTTAAAGAAGGTTTGCAGACTGCTAGTACATTTGGGTGTGAGAATGACCGATTCCCACAGGCTAATTTAAGGCAGGGTGCGAACTTCTCGCACTATGTTGAACAACTAGGGTGTGAACTCTTCCTAAAAAATGGAAAAAGATGAATTCTCGATGATTCTAGAAGGGAATCTTCTAGAAGGATGGGTTGGCATTCGAATGGTTATCCTAGTAGTGGATTCCCTGATATTTTGGGATCATTCTTATCCAAGTAACTAATTCATTCTCTCCTATATATTGAGGGAATTCTCATGGAAAATGTTAAGTAAGATTCATTGGAGAATTGGTGAAAGAATTGTGTGAAGGACTGAAGCTTGAACAACAGCTTGGAGACTCCAGCAAGTCTATCAAGAGGTTTTTATATTCTTCATGCAAGGATTGAGAAAGTGTGTGTGTCAGAGCCAAGAGCCAACAAAAGGAAGTTTGCGACATCGAGGCTCAGGTTGTAATCTTTACTTTCCATTAATATGATACAGTGGCATGTCCCTTTCCCATAAAGCTATTTCCACTTTATTGTGTAATTCCTTGATCATACACATAGGTTAACTATTGAATAGATTGTGCTATCTTCACTTTGGTTGGTTTGTGTTGTCTTGGTCTTGACTTCACGAGAGAACTAGAGCGAAGCGGGAGGAACAAAGATCCTAGGAAGCGATAATAAGGTATGTTATTTGTTCTTGCCTCCTATTGAATTCAATGGTCAAAACTTAGGGAAAGAGACATGTTTTGTCTTGCTTTGTTCTAGATCCAGGTGGATCTAGGGAGATATGTTAGTGTCCGCACCTACCGATTAATCCAATAACAGGGTTTTATTTTCCTCCCTTACCTCTGAATGTTCTAAATATGCTAATTCCCATGTTCTCAAACCCTCCAAGGATTTGGAGAATTCTATCAACCTCAGGAATAAACAACAAGGGATAAATGTGTCAAGGTATATTAGGAATAAATCTAAAAATGTTTCTAATCTTGATTCTCCCATTCATATAGAGGATTACAAAACTAAATAAATTCAAGATAATTCTTCTCAAGAGAAGGACTAGTCACTCATTATGGGGAAAATTGTCGGTGAGAAATCTAGGATTGACACCAGTTCAAAAGCTTCATTTTGGAAGAAGAAATACTTTGCAGTGGTTCCAACTTTACAAATTAGTTTAATTGATCTCTAATTTGAGAACCAATTACTTAGAACCGAAAAAAATACCTTGGTCGAAGATCACAAGAGACAGATTTTAAAGCTTAAGTGAAACAAAAAGGAAGACTCAATGACAATCAATTATCTAGGGGTTAATATTTTTGTTGAAATTCAGATTTTAAAAATTCTACCTCTTAATGTTGAGGTGTAAATATAAGAGTTTGTTTGATGGGTATGGATTTGTTTTATTTTTTATATTTTATTTTTAGAAAGAACAACTATAGAATTAAAAATTCTGCAGATGCTCCAATTTATTATTTTTGTTTATTTGTTTTTAATTTTATTTATTTGTTTTGACAAGTGTAAAACATGTGACATGGATCAAGAATCAAGAACATATTATCTTTCAAGATACAAGGATGGGAAATGAAGAAAATCAGTTAGTTTATTATAGAAATCTTATCTTTGTTTATGTTTAAATCATTTTAATTTTTTATTTGGTTTGGGATTCAAAGACTATTTATGAAATCTCATTCCTTATTTTGAGGAGTCGGTTTCTCTGTAATTAATAATTAGTAGTTAGACATTGTTGAAACTCTTTTCTATAAAAGAGAGAAAGTAAACTAAGTTCTGGTTTCAGAATTTTGAAGACAAGTGAACTTATACACTGTTGTAGAGTTTTCTTATCATACTTTTATACTAGATCATTTGATTTTGATTATCAATATAAGCATCAATATTCAACACTATTATTGGTATCTAATTGTTTCATTTATTTTATCAAAATCTTATTGATATATCTATTGTGTTACAATAGTATAATTAATGCAATTTATTACTATTAATTGATTGTATTCATTTTATTTATTACTGCACATAGTAATTGGCCATTGGATTGTATATGAATACTGTTGTATTTTAAGATCTATTCTAACTACTGAGATATATATTTTATCTATTGCACAATTGATTTATTGAGACATATGTTTAAAAATATATGCATCTTTTAAATATTGTTTCATTTTATCTAATTCATATACCGAGAGAGACATACCCATGTGTTCGTTAGTTTTAATTCTTAGTTTATATTCACTAGTTTTGTTATTGATTTAAGAAACGATTGTATTGAATTATATTCATCAACATTTCCTATATTTTTTAGAAAATATATTTCAAAAAATGAAACAAATTTCCTTTCGTAGGAGTAGCTTATAAATCTAGTTTGAATTAGCTTATTTCAGATAGTATTCAGATTGCTTGGAAAAATATTCAGATATAGATCCTTTTCTAGACTAGTATCATTTATTATTTATATTAGAGACTAGTTTAATTATTAGATTTAAAGTTAGGATAATAAAGGGTAACAAGACCCATAACCAGTTGGAATCACCACTTCAATGGAAAAAGGGTTTAATTGGGACCTTTATCGGGCAATATCCTGAAATGTTGATCATGGTCATTTTTGGCCATCAACAAGGCCCTAACCAACATTTTTTTGGCCTGACACAGTCACAATGTAGAGAAAGTTAGGGTGTTATGAAAACATGTGTATTCCTCGGATAGACGTTTCCAACGGGATATCATGCGCCTAAAACAAAGATCGTATGAAAAAGTTACAACCCCAAGAAGTTAATGTACCAACTTACCCCATCGGGGCTCACATGAGTTTTGGCGCTTCATCTCCTAGGATTAGGTTCTTATATGTTTAGCATTTTCTCATTTTTCTTTATGTTAAAAAATTTCTTGGGGGCCTCACTATAACTAGCTTCTTGTGAATGAGTGTAGTTGATACATCTCTTCTAAGAGATAAGCTACCACCATTCTAGTTAGTTTGTGTGCCTTTTCATTTTACAGTCTTTTGTATTTCAAACAACTATTAATAGAATATGAGGTTTACTATATTACTATGTTCCTTGTCATATATTTGTGTAATGTTTTGTTATATCTCTACTATATCTCTACCTTCATATCATTCTTGAAATAATATGGATTAGTGGTATTAGAGAAATCTACTCCTTGTCGTCCTCAGTGCATGTCCCCAACGAGGTCAAGGTATAGAGAGTTGGGTCTCGAGCTTGTATCTCTTGAGGAAAATGACTCCCACATGACCAAGAGAAATTCCATGGCCAAAGAAAAGAGGTACGATGGGATAGGATATCCTTTCAAATTGTTTCTCGAAGAAACCCCAATGTGACAAAGGAATGAGATAATGGATAGTTTCACCTAGATCCTTCGATGGTTACTGGAAACAATTGAGGAACCTTCAACCATAAATCACTTAGGAGGTGTGATTCCCTTCAAGGTATAAGTTTAATTTGATGTTCCTTTATTTGAAGGCTATATAGATGTCGACGCTTTGCAAAAATGGTTAAATCTGATAGAGGGTTATTTATCTGTCAACAATTTTTCCAGTAGTGAAAATATCATCTTCATGCTCCTTAAGGCCCTTCCCCATGTCAAATATTGGTGGGAGATTTAATTTGAGAAACATGTCGAGGACAAGTCTGGAATTTTTGGACCAGGACCCACTTGGGCAACTTTTGTTGATTCCCTTAAGGAACAATATTACCCTGTTGTAAGTTATGATGACCAGTACACGTGATGGACCACATTGCACCAAGAGAGGGGCAAAACAGTGCGAGAGTTCACAAATATTTTCCATACCTTGCGCACCAAGATGGGTATCAAAGACTTCGAGTGGCATATGGTCCTAAAATACCATGGGGATCTGCACTGATACATCAAAACTAAAATGGGGTTTATGTACATCTCGTCATTGGGATCCGCTTATTGATATCTTGTCAAAATCAAACAAAAATTCAAGCAAATGAACAAGTGGGACTTCGGATATGAAAATATGAAAAAACCAAAGTATGGTGAGGGTGGCCCTAACTCCTAGGCCAAAGGACAAAGTAAGGATGTCCAACCCCAGGATAACCAACCCAAGCCACCGACAAATAAGGGTAATGGGAAGTCGAAGAAGGACACTAGAAAATGGTGTGATTTCCACAAAATCCCTTGGAAGAATACTTTTCAATGTCACTCCAACCAATTTTTGTTGGATGAGACAAAATCCCCAGGGTTAGATGCTGACTCATCATATGATTCCGATACAAAAAATGGAATACAGATCATTGATGCAGAACCTAGTGTCACCATAACTACCACAAAAATTCATCCAGAGGAACCAGATGAGCCTGAAGAAGGGGAGCATATTTCCCACTCATAGATATAGGTAAAGGGAACCCCACTTCATTTCATTGTTGACAATGGTATACATAAGAACTTGATATCAGTAGAGATTTTCAAGAGGTTGAACTTGACAATGACACAATTTCCTCATCCATACACCATTGTTTGGATCAGCTAGGGATGGGACATTCGTGTCAACGAGAAATGTCGCATGCACTATGACATCAAACCCTTCAAAGATGAGGTATTGTATGATGTTTCCCCACTTAAATTTTGTGATGTTTTTCTAGGACAACCATATATGTGGAAACATCATGATGTTTGTGAATCTAGGCCCTGTAGTGTCATTATTACTTTGGGATATCAACTCTACAGGGTACTGAAGGAAGTCCCAAATACTACAGTCTCTTTGATCTATACAAAGTAGTGTAGAAAGGTAGTTTCTTAAACTAGGATATTTTTCCTCTATATGGATTGATCAAAAGGTGACTAGAAGGTCACTACAACCACCAAAACCTCTACATGGGGTCTCTCTATCCAAAAACAATAGGTGAACATAATAGTAGATGAGTACAAAGAGATATTCTTCTTGCCTACTAGGGTGCCTAGAACTATCAAGTAAAGAACCCAATTGATCCGACACTTGATGCTCCTCTTCCTAATGACCCTGTATATAAGTGTATGTTGGAAGCTAGATATTAGTGTCAGTTCATCGATATTTAAAACACAGTTTTGATGAAAAATAATTTTTCATAGCTGCCTCTTTGTGTCTGCGACGAGTTCAATTTTGACTTTTGTTTGAAAATCACTTGATTGTTTGTTGTGTGTTTTTGAGTTTGTTTTTAAAATATCTCGTTTACCCTTGTTCAATTTCATGATTGTTAAAGAATGAAATTGAAACAATCTTGGACTAAACACATCATACAGATTCTAAGTTTCTCCTTATCAAATTGAATGAGTTTTTAAAATACCTAATGATCCTAAGAGCCTTCAAGGGTATTAAGCATATCATTTTGTGAAATGTTTCTTTACCATTAGGATATGATTTGATCACCTTTGGATCATGCCTGAATCGTTTTTTTTAGTTAAGGTTTTGATTTTCACTTACCATATCCACGATCGCTTTTGAAACAAAAACTTTGATATAAATTTAAATTTTGAATGCTATCCTCTGTTGTCATATCATAGTCTAATCACTGGTGTACATGACTATTAGCCATACTCTGAAACATTACACCCTTGTACTGTTGGATTGAGCTTGCATTCATTGCATCATTGGTGGTGCTTCATTTTGGGGTTAGGTTATGAATAGAGGAAGTGGTTTCTGATTACGTTTTTCCTTTGGTTCAGGGTTCAATCAACACCCAAAGTGGTAGTCATGGTGGTCTTCTCCTGAAATTGTAGTTATCGGGACACGTACGAAAATGACAAACTCATCATTTGTATCTGGTGGTTTCAAACACATGCTCCTCCTTGATATGCCTGATGGTATATTATGACCAATTCCATGGCCCCTATGGTAAGGATAGAGATGAATGTCTCACAAAAATTTCTCTCCCACGATGATGTTGTGGATGATCGCTGGGTCTATGGGTGGGTTAAGTTTATACAGTCGTTCGAGGGATTTAACCTTGAAATCGCCCAAGATGTTTCCCATACCTTTGACGGTACCAGAGACAAAATTGGTCATTTACAGTCACAAGTCAGTGAGGAATCAATTACACAAGCCACATGATTCTCACAAGAAGGATATTGTTGGTTCAAGAATTTAAAAATTGAAGTTATTCCTTGGCACCTATTAATGATTTCCAGGAAGTCACTCTACAATGTCAAAGGTACACCCATAAACTTGTTCAGTTCTCGATGGCATAGTTTATTATTAATTATCATCCAATTCATTACCTGTGAGGGACGATATGGATTGGTTTTTCTATTTCATATACGTCTGCTAATGGTTTTCTTAGGGTTTTGCCTAAACATGCATTTTTACCTGCTCAAAAACCTTCATAAAATGGATAGATTTTATCAGAGGCAAAACCTTAATTCAGAGTCCAGTCTCTTTCATCATGTCTTGATTTGAATACTGTTCATTTCCCATTTGTCAAAAGTAGGAGATAGTTGGAAAAAAATCCTCGTTAGAAATGGTTTTGTTCCAATCACACCTGAACCAGTAAGCAATTCACCCCTATATTTATACCAACCTACCATCCCTTTCCCATCGAATCACTCTCAACAATACATTCATGTCGAATTGCAAGAAGACCCTATGGTATTTACCAAAACCCCTGTTGGTTTTCATCAATCAACCATAGACACACACCAGAGGCACAAATTCATCCCTAAAAATTATTTAGAGGAGGTGCTGGATAAATTGAAGGTTAAGGTCTCTGTTACTCCTATTCCTGAGAAATATTTGGTTGATATAAATGAAATTAAAACCAAGAAGAAGGGAAAACATAAAACATAAAGGGTTCAGGATATTGATTTCAAGAACAAAAGGAACGACCGAATCCTTTCTAGAATGTCCAGGAATCAACGTCACAACTACGAGAAGCCTATCCCCACCATTAATATTGAAGACCCAATCTCCATTGATAATACTAGTGTTGATTCAACTAAGACAAATTCACCCCAATACGACTTTGTGTCTAATTTTCTTCATTTTTTAAAGGAACAAGAAGGTTTCTCAGGTATTCAATATGATCTCCAGAAGATTATAGAATAGGTTAAACCTCTTACTTTAGACCGAACTCGTCCATTTCCAAATCTAAAACATATGTACTCTGAAAGTTGCTTTGATTGGATTCAAAGATACTATCGAGACATCCCTTACCTACATGCACAATTGAATCAAGTAATGAATCATAACTCAGTTATGGAAAAGGAAAATGATGATCTCAAAGCTAGCATCTGATCAAATTCGCTCAGGGAGAACAAACTTTTCAAGAGATCAGGAGATGTGATTATAAAAGACTCCACTAGTTTTAATGTTGTAAATTCAGATTTGTCTGATTGTTCCTTTTCAAAATTCTAATTGGTAAATACTTTTCTTTTAATTCACGATTGGATCTGTTTAAACAATAATTGATTTTGTTTTTATTTAGACCAGCTACAAAATCGAAGATTCTATAGCTTGTCTTTTAATTTATTTATTTAATTATTTTCTAATTTAGATTTTGTTTTTCTTTGTTCTCAGGTAAACAACATATCAATCTTCAAAGATTAATAGAACGTGTCAAAAGTTGGGAATACAATGGACTTGTAAATTTTCGTTTTTGAAAAACAATGTTTTAATGATGTAAGTATTTTTTATTAGTGGTCTCAACAAACTTATATTTATGGTTATTTTGTTTTAGTAAAGAATTTTTAGAGTAGATCTGTCTCTATCTTGCATGATATGAGGAACATACTAGGAACTTGTTTTAATAGCACTTCTTGCCCAGGAATAAGGACAATTCCTCTTGGACCTTCTGATGGACTTATTATTCTAAAACTACATGGGATACAGTTTATTTTTTGGATTTCGTCTTTTTGCAGACAGTGCAATGTTATTATTGTTTCTCATATAATTTCTGGACATGAATCTTTATTTGTATTGAACTATCTTTAGACTGTTCTACATGTAACTTTTCATGTTGTGTTTTTATTTACATGGTTCATTACATTTTGGTACTGTTAATATCTGTGAATGATCGTCTATCTATACATCTTGAGTTTACAACTGATGTTGGGTAGTTGGTAATACCATTTGCTAAGAGTTGGAGTTTATTTCGCTTCCAACTATTGGACACTTTAAAGTTACATGAGAGAAAATCTATTTGCCTTTCTGTTATCATAGATCTGTTCCGAAATATAAAATATTTCCTTGAGTTGTTTCAGGAAATATAGTTCTTTCTTTTGTCATAGATTTATACTTGACATAGGTTAAGTGGAGATTATACAAACAAAAAAAAAATGAATCTAGCTTAGTACTGATGATCAAATTCAGGTTAGTTAGTTTGTATTTTTTTTTATTTGTTAAGTTGTGAATGAATAATGATTATATCATTTAAATGTTAAATGATTTTTCCATTATCGTTATATCTTTTATAATATTATTCACTCATTATTTATTATTTTTTCATTAATACTACAAAAACCATTTCCTTTATCTTTGCATCCTATTTTTCATCCATTACTTGGAAACAGTCCTTTTCAAGAGGCTTTATTCAAACCTTGTAATTGTATATATCTACTGTATATAATACTACGATCATTTAAGTAATTGTATTAGTGTGTTGATTGATAGAATTGTACGTTTAGTTAGTTTTACATATTTTAATTATATTAGAATCCTAGTTGGCTAACAAAGCCATAAAACCTGTTAGGGTAGATCATACGAAACAACTTGAGTTAAATAGACAACCCTAGTCTTGATCTTCCCTTCTCGTTGATGGTGTGTCATAAACACTCGTCAACAAATGGAACTATAAGGAGGGCTTAAAATTCATTGATGGCACGAGGAGGCCGTAAGACTCCCCAAAAAAATCGTTCTCATGTCGTCACACATAGTCGCTCAGACCCTAACATTATAATTGACCCGGCTACTACATCAGAAGCTAAACCTAACATTCCCACTGAGCCAGTGACACCAGTTCCTCAAGGGATTGATGCATAAGAAATTGTTCGTGAGTCGATTTTGAGAACTCAAAGTGTTTTTTCCCGAATCATACAACCTGTTAGATAGGTAAATCAACCCCTTGATTTCTCCAATATACAAGAACAACCTCTTGACACTGGTCTGTCTGATAACAAATTAGGTGGTAATATCACCAACCCTTGTGAAGCATTGATCCTAGGTGTTGGAGGATCTAGTCTCCCGCCATCCCCACCTGGTTCTTCTCCACCCTATTCAAGAGAAGAATCCTCGGACAAAGGAAGTTCTTCGTCTAAACAATCCCAAAATTCATCTCCACCAGCTCCCATGGCTAACCAAAATAATCCTGCCAGACCTTGGCTCAATCAATATGTCGTGGCAGTACCTGGACCCCAACACCCGTTATCCAAACATTCGCAAAAGTGGTTACCCAAATTTGGCCCATATTGGAAGAAAATAGTTAAGGATCATATCAAGAAATTCATGTTAGTTGTTAGGCTCCAAAGCGTTGAACATGAGGATTTCATGTGTAGGTTATTCCCTTACACTTTTGAGGGAAATGCCTCAACTTGGTATTTTGCGCAACAACCCCAAGTTCTAGTAATGGAGCTTTCTAGTATGAAAATGAACCCGAAAAAAAATGTTAAGTATTTCAACTAGAGATTCCTCATGTTAAAAAATAAAACCCCTGTAGATTCGATGCTTGCAGAAAACTTGACTGTTGCGTACTATACTAAGGCCCTACATAACAATATAGCTATATGGGTTAAAAGGTCCAAAAAGAACACATTACTAGAATCCTTTGAGGAGGCGGTCCTTATCGAGAATGACATTCTTAGTTTAAAAGATAATTCAAATGTTGAGTCTGAAACAACCTCCTATTCTAAAAAGAAAATTGAAATTCTCACTAGAACTCCTCAAAGTAAAAGTCAACAAGAGACTTTAGACTTGGAAAGTTTGCGGAAAGCTTTCCAGAAATTATCCAATCAGGTCGTAGACTTAAAAATATTTGTTGAGGAAGCATATACAAGTAAGGGAAGTTTTAGACCACCTTTCAAGAAACCTTTTCCTCCAAACAGACCAAACCCGACCACATAAGGTTTGAACTTTGAAGGACTACAATATGATTTACAAGCAGTACTGGAAGCACATGATAACGTTGTTTCTGTACCTCCTGAAAATCAAGATGACCCGAGTGAAGAAGAAACACCCGATGAGGACTCATATCCTCCCATTTTCGGACATTTGTTGGACAACATCTTCCAAGCAAATTTCAAAACTTTCCATCCATATAACACTCAAAGTAAGGTACAAAAATAAATTCCACCCGAAACAAGTAGGAATATGGTATCCAAACAACCAAAACAAATTGAAACTAAACAAAATCCTATTTCCCAAGATTTAGAATATGATTTGGTTGAAGATCTTAAAAAACTGAGGGAAAACATATCAGTTTTTGAAAATGCTCCAAAGCATAGCTGAGAATAATAAAAAGAATGATCCTATGAGTGGAAAATCAACAGAAAATGACCCAAATAAAACAAAAAATGTCTCTGGTAAAAAATCATCTGAAAATCAGAATAAAGGGGACACATCAAAGAAAACTGTAGGAAATTTAGATAAGACTATTTCAGGTACAACCATAAAAAATCAGAAGACTTATGTTGTCTCATAATGAAAAAATGTAGTTCCTTTCTTCTTAAATTTCAAAATTTTCAATAGAAATGTACATAACTACATGGTTGATTCTGACGCCTCATCAAATGTAATGCATCTATCTATGTATCAGAAAATTAATGCTGGAATCAAACCTTCTGATTTAAAAATCATTCAGTTAGACATAACTAATGTCAAGGTTATTAGTGAACTCAAGAATGTATTGATAAGGTTGTCATCTAACCCAAAGGTTCACCAAGTAATTGATATAATTGTTGTTGATATTCTAGAAGTCTTTGGTTTATTTTTTAGTAGAGATTGGTTAGAGCAGTTACATGGTTATTTGGTCTCATTTCTGGCTACCAGAAAATGGCTAGCCTAAGAAGATCAGGATAAACAAAGAACGTTACCTAAAGTACACTGTTACAGATTTGAATGATCCCAATGAGCCTTTTACTTCCACTGTAAATACAATTGAGGCCCAGGGAATGAACCCTTTTTTTGGAAATTTCATGACTGAAATATCCTCTATCACCAACCCAGAACAACAATATGAAATTGCATCCTATACTTAGGTGATAGGTCTTAAAAGTAAACCGAACATCACTGATGACGAAGAAATATGGTCACTATACTTTGATGGATCTAAATCCCGGGAAGGGGCAGGCGATGGTTGTGTAATGATTGACCCCAAAGGTAATAAAAAATTTATTACTTTTCGATTAGAATTTGAATGTACTAACAACAAAACAAAATACGAAGCACTCCTACAAGGACTAAAGAAAGCACTAGATCTTGACGTGCAAAACTTGGTAGTATTCGACGATTCTGAAATTGTCTTCAAGCAAGTAAAAAATGTTATTCATTGTTTATCACTCACCTGAAAAACTACCAAACCGAGTTATGGGGATTACTACATAAATTTCTCTCTTTTAACATAAGTTCCATTCCCAGGTCTAGTAATTCAAAATCTAATTTATTAGCTAATGTCACTTCAAAATTATTACCTGTTGTAGCTCTTTCCCCTAATGCATTTTCAATTGAATTGTTATTTAGGACATCGATTCCTAACAACATCACCAATTGGTGAGTGTTTGATGACGATAAACAAATCATCAATTTTTTTCATATGGAGGACACTTTCCAAGACGTGGTAATCGATGAAAGAACCCACAATGAAAACCTCTGAGATTTCACGGTAATATACGATCCCTGTTCCACGAAGATATCATCCAATATGGTAAACTCTATCAAAACATTTGTTTTCATATTGTAAATTTTATGATTTACATGACAAGTTTAGGGGAGTGGTAAATTGAAAAATGAACAGTTCTTCATTATTGTATGAAACTATAAATTTAGAAACACAAGATAATCCTCAAAATATCAATCTGGGCAAAGGGTGTTCTAAATGAGAGAGATATACATTCATATAATTGTTCAAAGAATTCAAATATGTGTTTTATTGGACATATTATTATCTAAAAAAATTTGATCCAAACATAATACAACATGTAATTCCCATGAAGCCCCAAACCCAACCTTTTCAACAAAAACTTAGAAAAATGCATCCTAAATTAGAACCCACAGTAAAAAATGAACTAAACAAATTACTCACTGCCAAAATAATTTTTCCAGTCTGACATACTCAATGGGTATCCAACTTATTCCCGGTAAGAAAGAAAAATGGGGAAATTCAACTTTGTGTCAATTTCCATAATTTAAAACGAGCCTATGATAAAGACAATTACCCCTTTTCTTCCAATGGATTTTTTTTTGCAACTAGTGTTTGGTTATGAAAGGCTATCCTTATTATATTGTTTCTTAGGGTATAACCAGGTCCTTATGTCTCGGTCAGATCAGTTTAAAACCACTTTTCGTACCCCATGGGAAACTTACACCTATAGAAAAATGCCTTTCGGATTGAATAATGCTAAGGACACCTTCCAAAGGGAAATGGACATTGATTTTCATGGCCTTATCAATTAGTTAGTTGTTTTCTACCTGGATGATGTCATTGTCTTTTCAAAGAACAAAAAATATCACTTGCCGCATCTTAGGGATGTGTTAGAACGATGTCGTAAGTTTGGTATTTCACTCAATCCTAAGAAGTCAGTGTTTGCAGTAGAGCGAGGAAAATTACTTAGATTTATAGTCTCTAAAGAGAGAATGATAATAGACCCTGAATGAACCCAAGCCATTTCCAACCTTCCTCCACCTTCTTACAAAAAGACAATGCAATCCTTTCTCGGTAAAATAAATTTAGTTAGACATTTTGTTCCAAGTTTTTCTGAGATGGTTAGACCTCTGCAAAACCTGAACAAAAAGGATGTTCTGTACAAATGGGGATCACAAGAGAATCAATCTTTTAATTCCATTAGAAAATATATAACTGAAGCTCCCTCCTTGATGAGTCCTGATTTCTCCCATGATTTCACGTTGTATACCTTTACATCAGACAAATATTATGCTATTGTGCTCACATAGAAAAATGTTTAAAAAAACAAAATACCTATTTTATTTATGAGCTCCACTTTTAAAGGTGCAAAATTAAATTACCCCATAGTAGATAAACATGAATACACCATTTTAAAATCAGTTAAACATTTCAGATCTTACCTTTTGAAGTCTAGGATAAGATTCGGTGTTCCTTACCCTGCTGTAAGAAATTTGTTAGTGTAGAAGGAACCAGGGGAGAAAAGGGAAAATTGGATGACCTCCGTTTAGGAGTATGATCTCGAAATAGTACCTGCACAATTTTTTTTATGTCAAGTCCTTTGCAAATTGGTAGCTGATTCAGTTGAAAAATCAGAAAATCAAATAATAACACCAGTTGAAAATATGCATAACGAAACAAAAATATGTTGTATACAAAATGTGCCTAATTCATGGTATGGGGATATTAGATTTTATTTGCTACATGAAGCTACTCCTCGTAACCTTGATACAAAAAACAGGAGAGCATTAAGGCTTAGATCTACATATTTTCAATTGATTAATGATATACTGTTTCGTAAGAATTTTGATGGTGTTTTTCTGTGTTGCCTAGATAAAGAAGAATCCGAAAAGGTGTTAGCTTAATTGCATTCCAACGATGTTGGGGGTCATTTTGGTGGAGATATGAATGACCAAAATGTACTTAGGGATGGATACTATTGGACCACCTTATTTAAATATGCTCACACTTTGGATCGCAAATGTATAATCTGTCAAAAGGATGTAGGACAGGTCAAGAAGGTTGCATTCCCTTTACAACATGTTACGGTCGACACACCATTTCAGCAGTGGGGCCTAGATATTATATGACCAATTAATCCACCTTCCTCACAAAAACACAAGTATATCCTTACGAGAAAATTTATTTTACAAGGTGGTCTGAGGCTTTACCATTAAAGGTAGTAAACACGAGTCAGGTAGTTTCGTTTTTAAACTCTCATATCATCACTCGTTTTGGGATACTTGAATGTTTAGTTTTCGACAATGATTCTTATTTCTCTTCCCTGGATATGAATGTTTTTTCTTTATAAAAAGGGATTAAGATAAAATACTCTGTCAGTTATTACCCCCAAGGAAATGGTTTGGCCAAGTCAACAAATACAAATATGATCAAAATAATAAAAATAAAAGTGTCAGAAAACAATAAAATTGGCACAATGCGTTATATAAGGCACTTTGGGATAATAGAGTCACTCCAAAAGATTCCATCGATAATTCTCCTTTATTCCTCATTTACAGAAGAGAATCCATCCTTCCTCCACACGTCTTACTCTCTTCTCTGCAATTATCTCAAAATGTTCGGGAAGAAGAATGTCCCCCTTTAGAGAATCAGATAAATGCTTTAGTAAAACTGGAAGAAGCGACACAAGCAAAACAAAAATTAGTTCAACATCAACAAATTGTTAAAAGATGGTTTGATACAAGTTCGTCCTTAGAAAGAAATTTTAATGTAGGGGATTTGGTCCTCAAATGGGACAAAGCACACGAGAATAAAGGAGAACATACTAAGTTTCAAAACCTGTGATTGGGGCCTTTTGTCATTTCAGAGAAATTGGGTCCTAGTTCTTTTCATTTGCACAACATAGAGGGATAGCCAACACTTTTCCAGTGAATGGCCAGTATCTTAAGAAATACTTCACCTGAGAAAATCAGACTTACCCTTGTAAATATATATATATATATTATTTTCTTTTGTTGCTTTTTGGATTTCCTTAAGAATTATTTTTGAATCATAATTCGTTATTGAGGGGAATCAGATATTTCACTAACATCAGTTGAAAAATTTCAATTCATCTTCACATTAAGTTCTTAACTCAAATTAGTAATCTATAAGAAAGCTATTCTAGAAGTCTTTGCCAAATCATTGTTCCCGATTTTTTGTTGAAGTCTTAGGGAAGTACGATTATCCTTAAAACTTCTTACATCGTCCCAGTTATAATGAGATCAAATTAAAGCGCTTACCCATCCGTGAGATGATTTCTTAATTGAAATCTAAATGTCCAAATCATGTTTAAAATTATCAATTCTTAAAAAAGATCAAGAAACAATATTAATGATCAATCCTATGATTGCCTGGATGTGAAATCTTTAGTATCACCCTGCTCTCTCGTTATCATGAAGCTTATAATTTTTTTATAAATGATTATAGAGAGTTGGAAACACTTTAATGTGTGGAAATTGTGTTTAAACCCACCGGGATACTGAACATGTCTGTTGGTAGTGGGTAAATGCACAGATGATACCAAGACAACTTTGTCGGGGTAATGGACAGGCCTGTTGTTAGGGAAGCAATGTCAGGTTCAAGATCCTTCAGGTATGTTTTTTAAATTGATCATATATCAATATATTTTTATCATAGATGGACAACTTTTTGGATGGGATCGAAGTATTGAAGAGGGTTAAATGACATCCCTACCGAGGCAATAAATTCCTACTAGCAGTAGTGGCCTTGTCAATGGTATTGGACTTACTTGTATAAATATCATTACCCTTTTGATCAAAATGAAATTTTGGATTACAATCTTTTGGCAGAACTTTCTTAATTTTTTGAGTTAATGTCAAAACCCTTGATCTGTTTCATAATTGTTTTTAGTGACTATTCGATTTATCTTTTCCTTGATATGAAGTTTGATGATGCAGAGATAACTACTTCTCCTAGCGAGTCGCCATTGTTGGAAGCCAGATATTCGTGTCGTTTCATTGATATTTAAAACACAGTTTTGATGGAAAATATTTTTTAATAGGTGCCTCTTTGTGTCTGTGCGGTCTTCAATTATGATTTTTGTTTGAAAAATCACTGGATTGGTTGTTTTGTGTTTTTGAGTTTGTTTTTAAAATCTCTCGTTTACCCTTGTTCAATTTCATGACTGTTAAAGAGTTAAATTGAAACAAGCTTGGCCTAAAAACATCATAGAAATTCTAAGTTTCTCCTTGTCAAATTGAATGAGTTTTTAAAATACCTAATGATCCTAAGAGCCTTCAAGGGTATTGAGCATATCGTTCTGTGAAATATTTATTTACCATTAGGATATGAGTTGATCACCTTTGGATAATGCCTTAATCATTTTTTTCATTTAGGGTTTTGATTTCCACCTACCACCTCCACTATCTCTTTTGAAACAAAAACTTTGATATAAATTTAAAATTTGAATGCTATCCTCTACTGTCATATCACAGTCTAGTCATTGTTGTACAAGATTGTTAGCCATGCTCTGAACAATTATACCCTTTTCCTATTGGATTGCGCTCGCATTCATTGCATCATTGGTGGTGCTTCATTTTGGGGTCAGGTTCTCAATAGAGGACATGGTTTCTAGTTACGTTTGTCCTCTGGTTCAGGGTTCAATCAACACCCAAAGTGGTAGTCATGGTGGTCTTCTCTCAAAATCGTAGTTATCAAGCCACCTCCAAAAATGAAAAACTTATCATTTGTATCGGGTGGTTTCAAACGCAGACTCATCCTTGCTATGCCTACTGGTATATTGGTACCAATTCCATGGCCCCCGTGGAAAGGATAGAGTCGAATGGCTCACATGCCTTGCTCTCCCACGATGATGTTGTGGATGATCTTGCGGTCTATGGGTGGGTTAAGTTTATACAGTTGTTCGAGGGCTTTAACCTTGAAATCTCCCAATATTTTTCCCATACCTTCGACGATACTAGAGCCAAAATCAGTGATTTACAGTTGCAAGTAAGTGAGGAATCGATTTCACAAGCCACATGCCTGTCACAAGAAGGAGATTGTTGGTTCAAGAATTTAAAAATTGAAGGTATTCATTGGCACCTGTTAATGATTTCCAGGAATTCACACTATGATGTCAAAGTTACACCCATAAAAAATTTCAAGCCTCGATGACACAATTTATTATTAATTATCAAGAAATTCACTACCTGCGAGGGATGATATGGATTGGATTTTTTGTTTCATATATGCATGTTAATGGTTTTATTAGGGTTTCCTAAACATGCCTTTTTACCTACTCAAAATCCTTTAGAAGATGGATAGATTTTATTAGAGGAAAAAACCTAATTCATAGTCCAGTCTCTATCATCATGGATTGATTCAAATCTTGGTTGTTTTCCATTTGTCAAAAGCAGGGGATAACTGCAAAACATTCCTGGATAGAAATTGTTTTGTTCCAATCACACTTGAATCAGTAATAGATTCACCCTTATCTTTAGACCAACCTACCATCCCTTTCCCATCGACTGACTCTCTACAAGACATTCATGTCAAATTGCAAGAAGAACCTGTGGTATTTACCGAAACCCCTGTTGGTTTTCATCAATCAACCAAAAACACACACCAGAGGCACAAATTCATCAATAAAAATTATTTAGAGGAGGTGTTAAATTGAAGGTTAAGGTCTTTGTTACTCCTATTCCTGGGAAAGATTTGGTTGATATAAATCAAATTAAAACCAAGAAGCATGGCAAACATGAAACACATAGGGTTCAAGATATTAATTTCAAGAATAAAAGAAATGGTCGACTCCTTTCCAGAATGACCAAGAATCGACATCATAACCACGAGAGGCCTATCCGCACAATTGATAATGAAGACCTAATCTCCATTGACGATACCAGTGTTGATTCGACTAAGATAAATTCACCCCAAAAAGACTTTGTGTCTAATTTTCCTCCTTTATTAAAGGAACAAGAAGGTTTCTCAGGTATTTAGTATGATCTCCAAAATATTATGGAATAGGGTAAACCTCTTACTTCAGACCGAAATCGTCCATTTCCATATCTAGAATAGGTTTACTGTGAAATTTTCTTTGACTGGATTCAAATATACTATTGAGACATCCCTTACCTACATGCTCAATTGAATCAATTAATGACTCAGAACTCATTACTAAAAAAGGAAAACAATGATCTCAAAGCTAACATCCGATCAAATTCGCTCAGGGAGAAGAAACGTTTCAAGAGATCAGGATATGTGATTATAAAAAACTCCACCAGTTTCAATGACGTTGTAAATTCATATTTGTCTGATTGTTCCTTTTCAAAAGTCTAATTGGTAAATAATTTTCTTGTAATTCACGATTGGATCTGTTTAAACAATAACTGAATTTGTTTTCATTTGGTTTTTATTTAGACCAGTTACAAAATCGAATATTCTTTAGCTTGTGTTTTAATTTATTTATTTAATTGTTTTCTAATTAAGATTTCATTTTTCTTTGTTCTCAGGTAAACAACAGATCAATGTGCAAAGATTAATAGAATGAGTTAAAAGTTGGGAATATAATGGACTTGTAAATTTTTTGTTTTTGAAAAAAAATGTTTTAATGACGTAACTATTTTTTATTAATGGTCTCACAAAACTTATATTTATAGTTATTGTGTTTTAGTAAAGACTTTTTAGAGTAGATCTGTCTCTATCTTGCATGATATGAGGAACAAACAAGGAATTTGTTTTAATAGCACTACTTGCCCAGGAATAAGGGCAATTCCTCTTGGACCTTTTGATGGACTTATTATTCTTAAACTATATGGGATACAATTTACTTTTTGTCTTTCATCCTTTTGTAGATTGTGCAATGTTATTATTGTTTCTCATATAATTTCTAGACATGAAACTATATTTGTATTGAACTAGCTTTAGACTGTTCTGGATGTAACTTTTCATGTTGTGTTTTTCTTTACATGGTTCATTATATTTTGGTTCTGTTAATATATGTGACTGATTGTCTATCTATACATCTTGAGTTTACATATGATTTTGGGTAGTTGGTAATACCATTTGCTGAGAGGTGGATTTTATTTCGCTTCTGGTTATTGGACACTTTAAAGTCACATGAGAGAAAATCTATGTCTTTTTGTTATCATAGATCTGTTCCAAAATATAAAATATTTCCTTGAGTTGTTTCAGGGAATATTGTTCTTTCTTTTTTCATAGATTTATACTTGACATAGGTTAAGTGGAGCTTATACAAACATAGAAAGACGAATCTATCTTAGTACTCCTGATCAACTTCAGGTCAATTAGTTTCTATTTTATTTGATTTGTTAATTTGCGAATGAATAATGATTATATCATTTAAACGTTAAATGATTTTTCCATTATCGTTATATCATTTATAATCGTATTCACTCATTTTTTATTATTTTGTCATTAATAGTACAAAAATCTTTTCCTTTATCTTTGCATCATGTTTTTCATCCATTACTCGGAAACAATTTTTTTCACAATGCTTTATTTAAACCTTGTAATTGTATATATCTACTGTATATAATACTACTATCATTTAAGTAATTGTATTAGTGTGTTGATTGATATAATTGTACATTTGGTTATTTTTACATATTTTAATTATAGTAGAGTCATAGTTGGCTAATGGAGCCATAAAACCAATCAGGGTAGATCATACCAAATGGCTTGAGTTAAATAGACAGCCCCGGTCCAGATGTTCCCTTCTCATTGATAGTGTGTCATAAGTGCTCGTCAACAGTGTTCTATTTTGGAGAATGAAGAAATACAATTCTATATACAAGATCTAAATTTGAAGGGCCAGATCAGATCCATAAACTCACCTTGTGGGAGCCGAATTGTTCTAGTATAGAAGAAGGACTTGAGATGGTAACTTTTTATTGATTACAGTGACGTGAATAAGATCATAGTCAAGAACCGATACCCAATTCCATGGATTGATGATATTCTCAATCAACTCAAGGGAGACAAGGTTTTTAGTAAAATTGATCTAAAGTCATTTTACCATTAGGTGTCAATTGAGAAAACTATTGTGTGGAAGACAACCTTCAAATCCAAAGAAGGTCTCTTTGAGTGGTTGATCATGCCTTTCATATTCACTAATGCGCCAACCACATTCATGCAAATGATGGATGATATATTATCATCATTCACAAACTCCTTTGTGGTTGTATATTTGGATGACATTCTCATCTTAAAAAAAACTTGGGAGGAAAATTTGGAGCATATTCAACAAGTATCGGTCACCCTACGACAAAATAAGTTATATGCCAATTTGGAGAAGTGTTCCTTCGACATGCAGAGAATCCAATATCTTGGATACATCGTGGATGCACATGGTGTACGTGTTGATCCATCCAAGATCCAAGTCATCCATGATTTTCCTGCCCCAAAAACAGTGATCGAGCTCCGCAGCTTCTTGGGCCTTACTAACTTCTACCAGTGGTTTGTGTTGGGGTTCTCTCATATCGCTTGGGCCCTAAGACAAGTGACCAAGGGTGGAACGAAGGCCAATTTTGTGTGGTCCATGCCCCAAAATAATGCATTCGAGGATCTAAAATCTCA
This sequence comes from Picea sitchensis, assembly GCA_010110895.2. NCBI lineage: Eukaryota > Viridiplantae > Streptophyta > Pinopsida > Pinales > Pinaceae > Picea > Picea sitchensis. The sequence continues at coordinate 20,521 of SNQJ01S0011936.1, forward strand.
CCTCTTCTCAACACCAATCCTCATTCTTCCATACATACAATGACCATTTGTGATTGAGAAAGATTCTTTAGATTATGATATCAATGCAGTCCTCGCTCAACATGGACATCTGATAGGATTTCATAGTGAAACTCTATTTGATGGTGTTCTCATATATCCCACCTATGACAAAGAGATGTAATCCATTGTGTCAGCATGTCGATAGTGGAAGAATAACATTTTGGAGAAGGAAACGATCATCCACACTTATCAAGAGCCTATGCAATTCATGCAGGGAAAAGAAAAATTACAAAATGAGCACCATCAGAAGTGGTCCACGTACCTGCAAAAATTCCACTTGAATATCAAGTACAAGGAGGGTAGCAAAACCATGTCACATATTACCTCTGTTTCCCACGATGGCAGTGCTAACCACAGTTCTCAACTCATGTGAACATGATAAATCTAGATGGACACAACTATATAATAATGACTCTAAATTTTCTAGTTCCTATCAGACATTGAGCATAAGAAAAATAATTCCCAAATTTCATCTCCAGGATGAGTTATTATGCCATATGCGCCACCTTTGTGTTCCTTCAAGCGAGCATGAAAAACTAATCTGGTAATCTCATTATAGTCGAGAAATGGGACATTTTGGTGTATAAGAGACAGTGGTAGTACTACATAAGCATTTTTATTAGCCGAAGCTTCAACAATATGTTTGCAAGTACATCTGATATTGCATCACCTGCACCATTTCCAAGCCTACCATAAGAAAAGGGGCTATACACCCCTCTTCCTACTCTAGATAGGCCTTGGGAATCCATCTCTATGGACTACATGTATGGTCTTCCTTCAACCAAGGATTGGAATGACTGTGTCTTCATGGTCGTTGATTGATTCTCTAAGATGGAAAGTTTGGCACCCTGCAAGAAGAGAATCACAGCTGAGACCACCACCAATATCTTCTTCACAAATGTTTGGGTTCATTTTGGGATACCAAAAAATATTATCTTCAATTTAGATAGTAGTTTCTTAAGCACATTTTGGTCTAGCCTATGGTTGATGATGAACACCAAGCTGACTAAATCGACTTCCTTCCACCCATAGACTGGTGGAAAAACAAAGGTAGTCAACATGATGATTTTCCATATCTTGTGAATGTATAATTCCAAACATCCATGGACATGGGATGAAATCATTCCTTATATTCAACATAGCTTCAATATATCCCTCCAAAAATCTATTGGCCACAACTATTTTCAGGTGTGCTTTGGGTTTAAACCATTGACTCCCATTGACATAGCTCTTCCCATTGTAGCTACACATGAAGAGTCCTCCCATGCTCAGACATAGGTTGATTGGGAAACCAAATTTGTTGAGAAAACCCATCACATCCAACAAAAATTTCTTGATATTGTGTAGAAAGCCAATTCCAAGTACAAGTAGCGCCACAATCAACATCGAGTAGCGCACAAATTTTAGGTGGGAGATAGGTTTGGTTTCATTTGCAGAAAGAGTGCCTCAAATGACCCCATTGGAAGTTGCACACACTCTGATACGGGACTTACACCATCACCAAGGCCATGGTTGAGAATTATTTTGAATTAAGTATTCCTCATTTCTTGGGATTGCACCCGATATTTATTGTGGAACTGCTCCGACGATATTTTCCACCTCTCCTAGACACTTCGGATGTGGCTGAGCAGTTGCCCCTACATAAATAAATCCTTCATGTATCAAAAAATATAAATTTGATCAGATCATGGATACTAACAGAAAGGACACCCACCATCAGACTATCAAACTCTATCGGGTTGTCAAAGCAGGGTAGTTTCTTCATCAAGGAAAGTAGCTCGGCAAGAGTTAGGTTCAACAAACGTTTCCTCATCTGGTGCAGGAACTTGATGCAATGGAGACCATTTCTTCCTAAAGGAGGATAAATGATCCAGGCGGATATCGATGGCCACACACCTATTCCACTAGATATAAGCCCAATTTCCATTTTGGCAATTTTTTTCTAGCTCTTCGGGTCTTAAATTTCTAGGGTTGTTTTGAGGGTGTAAAAAACATTTTTTGGGCCCTCCATAGTCACCCTATTGACAAATTCAAAGCATGATAGAAACATGTGTAGTCCTTGGATATACCTTTCCAACGGGATATCATGCACCTAAAAAATACATCATATGCAAAATTTATGACCCTGAGAAGTTGATGTAGCAACTTACCCCATCGGGGCCCACATGACTTTTGGCGCTTCATCTCTGAGGGTTAGGTTTCTGGATGTTTATAGTTTTCTCATTTTTTATTTATTTAAAAAAATTCCTTGGGAACCTCATTATAACCATTTTCTTTCGAATGATCATAGCCAACACATCTCTTCTTAGAGATAAGATACCACCATTCTAGTTAGCTTGTGTGATTTTTCATTTTACAGTCCTTTGTATTTCAGACAATCGTTAATAGAATCTGAACTTTTCTATATTATTGTGTTCCTTTCCATATCTATGTGTAATTATTTTTTATATCCTTGTTATATCGCTTCCTTCATATCATTCCTAAAATAATCTGGATCATGCCCTCAAGGAGGATTTCTACCCTATCAGAAACTATGATGACCAATACATGAGAATGGTGACTCTGAGTAAAAAAATGAGACCAGATAGTGCTTAAGTACACTAATATCGTTGATACCTTGTACCCAAATCTGGGTATCAAATACTTTGAGAAACACCTAGTTTTGAAGTAGCGCAGTGGTCTACACATGTACATCCAAAAATACATTGATTTCTTGGACATCTCCTCACTGGGAGCTTCTTATCAATACGCAGTCAAAATTAAGAAAAAATTCAAGAAGAAGAGTAAGTGGGAGCTTGGGTTTGAAAATATGCCATAAAAAAAGAATGGAAAAGGAAACTCTAACTCACATAAAAAAGGACATATCAAGGAATACCAAACTCAAGAGAGATATTCCAAGCCACAAAAAAAGAAGGGTAATGGGGAGTCTAATAAAGACACTAGAAAGTGGTGTGAGTTCCACAAAATCCTCTATCACAACACTAATGAATGTCGCTTGAAATAGTCATTCCTGACCTAGATTAAAGAAAAGGAGTAAAAAATTTAATCATATTTTGAATCAAAATAGGCAAAGTGGATCATCGATGTATAACTGACTACTACCATTTCAACCAAAACAATCCAACAAAAAGAACTAAAGAAGCCTGAGGAGAGGTGTTGGCCCTCGACCAAGTTTTGAGAGATCTTTGGTCAAGTTTGACCATTTTGGACTTCGACAACCTGTCAAAGGTGGAGCACAAGACGAAGCAAAGATCGTGGGATCTTGGCCCCTTTTTGGGTCCTTTTTGGGATTTGGGAATATGTAACGGGTATGGGAATGTAGGCCCATGGGTTTACCCATGCTTAGGCATATTTTGTAATATATAAATAGATGTCTAGGTGATGTAAGGAAAAGAGAAGAGGCATATATGTGATGTTTTTCTAAGTGAAAGTGTGGCTTGTAAATTATTTTTGCATACTATGATTGACTTGAAGAGCTAAGTGCAAGTGGTTGTAATAGACTGTGAAGGGATTTGTGTTGTAACGCAAGGAAGGAGGATATAGCGAGGTGCGCAGATATTCTGTCTTATGCGAAGTAAGGTTTTTGTGGCTCTGTGCATGTATCTGATTGAAGAAGCTAATAAATAAGTAGAGTTGGTGGACGTATCCCCAGGGTGGGGGTGAACCACATATATGCTATTTTTCTCTGATTTGTGCGATGTGTTAGTATACTTATGTGTTATCTACTAAGTGCTTGACATAGATAGATAGATAGATCTATTTATACTTTGTGCTTTTGATGAATCTGGATGCTAGATATGACCTTTGTGAACTTGCTTAGTTCTATAATATGATAGATCTTATCTAATTCCTTATGCTAAGTTCTTAGATACATTAGATCTAGGTGAATACTGTGATGCTTTGTTTTATCTGCAGAGCAGATATTGGTTAAATATTGATGAAGGTTTACTGGTGAGTGCTCTATTAAATACTAGAATCACATATTTGTGTCCCAACTAAGGTTACAGACATCTGAGTCCTGCAACCACCCCTTCCTCTACCTCGGGTGAGACTTCATATTCTTCGTAGGTGTTGCCGAAAGGGCCGATAGTTAGGGCTTTGTTGGTGTGTTGTTGTAGCGTTGAACCCTGAGTCTACCCCTATGCCAAAAAATGGTTTCGTTGTTGGAACTGAAACTGTGATTGCTGGGAACTGAGGAAGAAGAATATTTGTGCAAAGATTCAACAGGAAACTAAGAAATCTTTGTGCATAGATCTATTTCCCTAGTGTGCAAAATTCTTCTTGACTTGTGAAGCTTTGTGCTAAGAAAAGAGGTAATATCCGCAAGCTTTGTGCTCTGATAAAGGTAAGAAGAGTGAAAAGTTTGATATCTAAAAGCTTTGTTCTCTGTAGAAGTAAGACAAGTGGACAATTTTGTTTCTAAAGCATGGATCTTGGTATGTTTGATAGATTTTGTCCTAGCTCAAAAACTAGGGTACCAGTATATGAAAGAAGGTTTGACATGAGTAGATCTAATAAGAATAGTGCAAGATATGTTATACTTATGCATAGAAGGAATATTTGGACTAACAAGTGGATGCAGGATCTTAGAAATAATTTTTTGCAGGATCATTTCAAAGAAAGAGAGGATTAACCCTCCGTTACAGTTGTAGAAAACCAATGCGATGATCACTATGAAAGATCAACTTAGTATATGAGCTCAAATTCTTGGAATACAAGCAACTAAGTGATCATAGTGCCATGACATACGAGCGACTCACTGAGAGTCCATAATTAAGAGCACTGGAGTCACATATCCAAGAGGTGAAGTATCAAGCCAAAATGATATAGGAACAGTTGAAGCTCATGTCATCTATGGAAAGAATGAAGAGATATCAAGAGAAACGCACCTCCAAACAACAGATTCATGCTATTCAGAGAAAAATTATGGAAGTAACTCAGAGACTCCAACCCATACAAGATAAGGCCTACCAATTGTTCATAGAAGTTGAAGGCCGAGGAGCAGAACTAGAGAATGTTGTTAATGCAGTTGAACAGTGCATGGAAGGACCTATGAACGATGCAGTCATCCAAGATTTTGTTGAACAAGAGTTCGTAGCACAACAACAAGTCGAAGAAGCTTGAGCAAAGCTCAAGGATTTCGAATAAAAACTTCCTACATCAAAGTGACTCGGGACGAGTCACAGGTGAGTGTTGGGGGCCTTTTGGCCCTCGACCAAGTTTTGAGAGATCCTTGGTCAAGTTCGACCATTTTGGACTTCGACAGCCTGTTGAAGTCGGAGCACAAGATGAAGCAAATATCGTGGGATCTCAACCCCTTTTTGGGATTTTGGAATATGTAACGAGTATGGGAATGTAGGCCCATGGGTTTACCCATTCTTAGGCCTATTTTGTAATATATAAATAGATGTCTAGGCGATGTAAGGAAAAGAGAAGAGGCATCTATGTGATGTTGTGCTAAGTGTAAGTGTGGCTTGTAAATGCTTTGTGCATACTATTAGAGACTTGCAGAGCTAAGTGCAAGTGGTTGTAACATACTGTGAAGGGATTTGTGTTGTAATGCAAGGAAGGAGGATATAGCAAGGTGCACAGATCTGTTGTCCTATGTGGAGTAAGTTTTTTTTGGCTCCGTGCATGCATATGATTGAAGAAGCTAATAATGAAGAAGAGTTGGTGGATGTAGCCCCAAGGTGGGGGTGAACCATGTATATGTTGTGTTTCTCTGCTTTGTGTGATGTGTTGGTATACTTATGTGTTATCTGCCTAGTGCTTGACATAGATAGATAGATAGATAGATAGATTTGTTTATACTTTGTTCTTATGATGAATCTAGATGCTAGTTCTGACCTCTGTGAACTTTCTTAGTGCTTGAATCTACTAGATATGATCTAATTCCTTATGCTAAGTTCTTAGATACATTAGATCTGGGTGAATCCTGCGGTGGTCTATTTTATCTGTGGAGTAGATATTGGTAAAATATTGATGAAGTTTTACTGGTGAGTGATCTGTTAAATACTAGAATCACAGATCTATCTACCATCTAAGGTTGTAGACATCTGAGTCCTGCAACCACCCCTTCCTCTACCTCGGGTGAGACTTCATTTTCTTCACAGGTGTTGTCGAAAGGGCCAGTAGTTAGGGTTTTGTTGGTGCATTGTTGTAGCGTTGAACCCTGGGTGTGCCCCTGTGCCAAAAAATGGTTCCATTATTGGGACTGAAACTGTGATTGATGGGAACTAAGGAAGAAGAATATTTGTGCAAAGATTCGACCTGAAACTAAGAAATCTCTATGCGTAGATTCGTTTCCCTAGTTCACAACATTATTCTTGACTTGTGAAGCTCTGTGTGATGAAAATAGGTCAGACCTAAAGAAAAGAGGTAATATCTGCAAGATTTTTTCTCTGGTAAAGGTAAGAATAGTGAAAATTTCTATATCTGAAAGCTTTATGCTCTATATAAGTAAGACAAGTGTAAAATTTTGTTTCTAAAGCATGGATCTAGGTATGTTTGATAGACTTTGTCCTAGCTAAAACACTAGGGTACTGGTAGATGAAATAAGGTTTGACATGAGTATATCTAATAAGAATACTGAAAGATATGTTATACCTATGCATAGAAATAATATTTGGACTAACAAGTGGATGCAGGATCCTAGAAAGAATTTTTTGCAGGTTGGCTACCATGATCCTGGTGCGCAGTTCAGGAAAGGATGAGGATAATTTAAAAGAAAGAGAGGATTAACCCTCTATAACAGTTGCATAAAACCAAAACATCTTGATAAGGAATGCCCTGGGAGAAGACCTAGTTGTCTTTGTTTTAAAGCTATGGAACATGAAGTATTGGATTTCCCTAGAATGATTACTAAAGTTGAAAGAATGAATTTGAACCAAGAAAACCCTAACGCAGATCCAGAAACTAAGATTATGGTAGAATCCCAGAAAGAATCAGAGAAAGTGTTGTTACAGATGAGAGAACCCCTGAATGACCACCGACATGTCAGATTATCAGAGATCTTCAAAGAAAAAGAATGCATTGAAGAAAGATTAGGAGACTTAGACATTGACCATGTTTTGGATGAGGAAACACATGTGAGTGTTATGACAGAAAGAACTTGGGAACTTTTAGGAAAGCCTACTATGGTTCCTTCACTAGGAGGAATAGGATTATTAAGAGGAAAACTGATAACCCTATGTGGGAAGCTCGCTCAGATACCTATGAATGTCAATGGAACTTTGACATAAGAATATTTTTAGATAATTAAATTTATTGAAGACAATGCTCCATTTACCATGTTACTAGGAATTCCTTGGATTGAACGAGATCAAGCGATAAGGAAGGAAGAAGAAGAAGTCTTATAGCAGAAGAAGAAAGATTTAAAAGATTTTATAACTGAAAGGATCACACACTTGATTGAAGAACAGGAGAACAGATCATAACTATTTAACAGCGACGATGTAGATATCAAAGTTGAAGGAACACTAGAGGACCCACAAAAGATTTAAATACCTATCCCAGATAAAAAATAAGTATTACCCTTGAATCCTAGGAAAGAATATCAACAACGCGAAGTCACTATCTCAAAAGAAGATAAGAATCAGAATGGGAAAAGGAATACCCAGACAAATCTCACAGGAAAGGAGGCTAGAAAACTAAGTAAGAAGAGAGCTAAGATCGAAAATTTGCAGCAAGATCCAAAAGGAATCTCCCAGAAGGAAAATTTGCAAAATTGGAGCTTCGTCGGGATATCAACATAGCGACACATGGCACTTCTCCATGGTGAAGAAACATATCCATTGGGGACATTATAACCATTATACCAATGCTCTGAATGGGTAGAAAGGCGTTTAATACCAAACAACTTGCCATCAGACCGTTGGGACCGTGCCATAATGAAGATAATAGAGTTCATGAAGGATTCATACCTGTTGTCGAGTTACCTGTTTATCCCTTCACACCATGCACCGAGAACACTTTTGCTAACCAATAATTTGAGCCTGCAAACTAATTTGATCTTTCATAGTGATCATCGCATTGTTTCCATCTATTCCATTGCAGTGTCTAATTTAATCTGAACCCAATCTAGTTAATCATGAGCATGTATGTCCAAGGAGATCAATAAAGTCAAAGAATCTATGACAGAAGTACTCCTTGACTTGATGACTGAAAGAGTCATGTTGGAGAGAATATTATCTGCAGGTGTATAGGATTCATCCACAAGAATAGTGCAATCATCTCCATCGATTGCTCATGGAGCCAGACCATCCCGACCATCAGATGAAAAGTGAACCAAGAATAGGGATGATCTAGTGAATTCCAGATTGATCCCGACTATATTAACCACCTACATACCACCTCTGAGCTGCGTAGTAAATCGAGATAGTGTGCCCAGAGATTTCGAGAACACCTTGGTCACTGCGAACTTCCCGAAGGGGATCCGTGTAGTTCGAATAGACCAAGACAAGTTTGTAGCATTGAAGTTCAACGACTTCAACCTCGGAGATCGAAAAGTCTATAACATTCTTGCCCCAAATAAGTAATTGACCAAAACGAAGGGGAAGAATTCAAAGATAATCCCCCATACGTGGACCCATAACCTCATGCAGTCCACCCTACTAAACGTCATGAAGATCCCACACTTCGGAAGACACCATGAGGTGAATGCCTGTGTCAAACTACTACTTTCTTGTTACCATGGCATCTATTTGTGGATATACCTCTGTATTATAGTTGATCTGATGTTGATCAATCGAATCATAGGGTTGAGTATGCAAGGACCTGATCCACAAGAGTTTTATCCAGGAAAATCCATGGATCGCACTTTAGCACAGAAGATCAAGGACACCTACGACAATGTCGATAAGGGGACACGAGGCGATAAGGTATATTTTATCCAGAGTGGTGCAGTGCACGTCGCCTATCAGTTGATTGTAGGGAAGTTAGTAAGAAAGAAATGACCTACCCAAGTCAACATCTTTGTAGTCAACCTCCCAGGGAAGTGCGCGGAAGGCCTACAGATGAACTGGGCAAAGTACCTGGTGAATTAGTTGAAAATTGAATACAAAGAAGCACAAGATCAAGGTTACAAATGCCATTTTAGTTGGCTTTTGGTCCTTATCGCATTCATCACCTAGGAGATGTTGGAAGGTGCGACCTTCCCCGACATCGAGCCATTTGATCTGTTGGCTGCATAGTTCAGTACACTTTGGTATTCCAATGATATGAACAAACAGTGGTAGTCAAATGTTGTTTTTAATACCTACTACTATCAGCTGAAGAGAGCCATACAGTCCGAGCCTCGTATGACTCTGAACACTCTACGCCAGTTCCGGCCTTTGATGAATTTCAGCGTAGATCGACATTTTATTTATATTACATCATGCGTTAATGAACATAAGAAAAAAATTCAGTCCTACTACAAGGTGACAGAGGAGGAACTGGAGGAGATTACTAAGGAATGGTCCACTGACATCCTTATTCCTGCCAAGCCTACAAATATATCCAACATTGATAGCCCAAAAACTGTGCAGGATACAACTGGACCTAGCAGGACAAAGAAGACCGAAGAGGTCTAAGGATTAGATAGTGCATCCATGAAGACCTCTTCGATATCACCAGACCAAAGAGGTGATGGCGAACATGTATATGACAAAGAAGTCAAATAGAAGAAAGGATACAAGGTTGATCCCCTGAAGAAGAGGAAGGGTTTGCCTCTGACACCTTCTTCCTGGAAGAAATCGAAAGCCTCCATGACTAATATGTAGACCGTCCTCACCTCTGACGACTTTGACTTCCTCATAGCAGGCCTGAATGATGCATCACTAGAAATAGCATAAAAACAAGAGGCTAAGCAAGAAGCAATGTATAATAGGTTTGAAATCGAACTCTGAGGGGTACAATAGGAACTACAGTCTAGTTGTGTAGTATCCACTGCGCCTCTGCCATTGGGAACACCAAAGCTGGGAGACGAGCCAACCCAACTCAATCGATTACTTGATACAGTCGAAGCTCTCCTTTGACGAGCACAAGAGGAAATAGAACAAGCCACCCAGGCTTTGACACAAGTACAAGGAGTACTTATAGAACAACGTCAAGCTGCAGAATAGGAAAATATTTCCCTCCAAGTGAAGCTCGACAGAGAAAAAGAACAGATACAACAAGGAAAAGAATAGTTTCTCATCGAGCAACTCGAAGAAAAGGAAGTGTTAAACATAGCACTTCTCTCTGTGACAGTCGTAGAAATAAAAGTAGAAGATTGTGTTACATAGCAAGTAGAGCATCTTGAAGAAGTGATCCAGTAGCTACAGCAATGCATTGTAGACTTAGAACTACGTGCAGTTCCCGAGACCCCATAGGATGTGAAGCACCAAAGAGAAGTAACTGCCAAGAGCGCAATTGAGAGAATAAAGGCCCTTTCTATGGAATACAAGAAGGTGAGTGAACGTAGCACCCTGACATACGAGTGACTCACTAAGAGTCCAAAATTAAGATCACTAGAGTCGTAGCTCCAAGAGGTCAAGTATCAAGACAAAATGATACAGGCACAGTTGAATCTCCTGTCAGCTATGGAAAGAATGAAGAGATATCAAAAGAAACACACCACCCAGCAACAGATTCATACTATTCAGAGAAGAATTATGGAAGTAACTTAAAGACTCCAACCTGTACAAGATAAGGCCTACTAGTTGTTCACAGAAGTTGAAGGCCAAGGAGCAGAACTAGAGCACGTTGTTAATCCAGCTGAACAACACCTAGAAGGACCTGTGAATGATGTAGTCATCCAAGAGTTTTCTAAACAAGAGGTCGTAGCACAACAACAATTCAAAGAAACTCGATCAAAGCTCAAGGCTTTTGAAGAAAACATTCCTACATCAGAGTGACTCGGGATGAGTCACAGGTGAGTGTTGGGGGTGTGTTGGCCCTTGACAAAAGTTTGAGAGATCCTTGGTCAAGTTTGACCATTTTGGACTTCGACAACCTATCGAAGGCAAAGCGCAAGATTAAGCAGAGATCGCGTGATCTTGGCCCCTTTTTGGGTCCTTTTTGGGATTTGGGAATATCTAACGGGTATGGGAATGTAGGCCTATGGGTTTACCCATGCTTAGGCCTATTTTGTAATATATAAATAGATGTCTAGACGATGCAAGGAAAAGAGAAGAGGCATCTATGTGATGTTTTTCTAAGTGCAAGTGTGTCTTGTAAATTCTTTTTGCATACTGTGAGAGACTTACAGAGCTAAGTGCAAGTGGTTGTAACAAACTATGAAGGGATTTGTGATATAACACAAGGAAGGAGGATCTAGCAAGGTGCGTAGACCTCTTGTCCTATGGAGAGTAAGGTTTTTGTGGCTCTGTGCATGTATTTCGATTGAAGAAGCTAATAAAGAAGAAGAGTTGGTGGACGTAGCACTAGGGTAGGGGTGAACCACGTATATGTTGTGTTTCTATGCTTTGTGTGATGTGTTGGTATACTTATGTGTTATCTTCTAAGTGATTGACATAGATAGATAGATATATCTGTTTATACTTTGTGCTTATGATGAATCTGAATGCTAGATTTGACCTCTGTGAACTTTCTTAGTTCTTGAATCTGTTAGATCTGGTCTAATTCCTTATGCTAAGTGCTTAGATACATTAGATCTGGGTGAATGTTACGATGCTTTATTTTATCTGCGGAGTAGATATTGCTTAAATATTGATGAATGTTTACTGCTGAGTGCTCTGTTAAATACTAGAATCATAGATCTGTGTCCCAGCTAAGGTTACATACATCTGAGTCCTGCAACCACCCCTTCCTCTACCTTGGGTGAGACTTCATCTGCTTCGCAGGTGTTGCTGAAAGGGCCGGTAGTTAGGGTTTTTTTGGTGCACTGTTGTAGGGTTGAACCTTGTGTCTACCCCTGTTCCAACAAGGGGTAGTGACTCTTCCACTCATAGATGTGGGTAAAGGGTACTCTACTTCATTTCATTGTTGACAATGGGAGTTAGAAGAACTTGATATTAGTTGATGTTGTTAATATATTGAAGTTTCCAATGATTCCACACCCCAAAAAATACACCATCGAATGGTTGAGATGAGGATGACACATTCGTGTCATCCAATAGTGTCTCCTGACCTATGGCATAAATCCCTTCAAGGATGAGGTATTGTGTGATGCTTCCCCACTTGAAGTCAATGATTTTATTTTAGGAAAACCACATATGTGGAAACATCTTGTTATATATGAGTCTTGGCCCTATATGGTCATTGTTACTTTGGGAGGTCAACTCTACAGAGTACCATAGCTAGCTCCAAATACTTCCACTTCATTAATCTCGAAAAAATAGTGCCAAAATGTAATTTCTCAGACCACAATTTTTTCCCTCCTCATGATCCAGCCATAAGGTGAACAAAAGGTCACTACAACCACTGGAAAATAATCCCAAGACCTTTCTATCCATCAACAATAGGTCGACAATATTGTAGAGGAGAATACAGATATATTTTCACCTACAGGGGTTCCTTTGCACTACCAAGTCAATAATTCCATTGACTTGGTGCCTATTCCTCCCTTACCAAATGGTCCAATCTATAGACGATCCCTTCCAAAGAATGAGAGTATTCCATATGTTCAAAATAGATCTATTGGCCATGACCCTTTTAAGGTCTTATTGGGGTTCCATCCATTAGCCCTCGTTGATATATATCTTCCTACCACATATTCACCAATAGAGTCATCCCACACTGAGAACAAGGAAGATCATGTAGAAAAAATTGTTGAACAGATCCAACACCTCCAACAAAAGTTTCATGACATCCTTCAATAGGATAATACCAAGTACAAGCATGACAACTACTTGAGCAATGCAAGTGGCTCACCAAGGTTAAAATTCAACAAAATTTTCTGTTGAAATATTATGTGTTGAAAGATTGGTTGTCATTTATTTCAACCCTTGAACATGAAGTTAACAAGTTGCATGCCAAAGTAAAGTATATGTAAATACAATATAACAACTTGCATGTCAGTTTCATGTTAAATTACTTATAAACATAAGTTAACAAATTTCATGTCAAAGTAAAGTATTTGTAAACATAATTTAACAAGCTACATGTCAGTTGCATGTTAATGTAACTATAAACATAAGTTAACAAGTTACATGTGAGTTGCATGTTAAAATATATGTAAACATAATTTAATAAGTTGCATGTGAGTTGCATGTCATCAAGATATCCCATGTGAGTTTCATTTCATCAAGATATCCCATGTGAGTTTCATTTCATCATGAGATCATCATTAAAAAACACAGAAGAGTCAATTGGAAAATCACTTCTGTGAATACTAATTGGCAGATCTAGGGCAGTGAGAGTAGGTCAACAAAGTCCAGTGAAGGAAGAAGTTTGTAGGAGCTGAGTATATAGAGAAATAACTAGAGATATAGGTCCTTTGCGTAAATCTACAAGTTTCAAAAGGAAAAGTATGGACATTTGTGGAAAGAAGTGAGGAAAAGCACGAACATCCATGAGCATACAGCGTAAGGGTCATGAACATGTGAAGAAAAAATGTTGAAGATCGTAGATCTAAAACTCAGTTCAACTATAGGTTGAAGGTATGTTTTCCTGTGTATGTTAGGGTGAGTATTATGAAGAAATCAGGAAAAGATATTTCTTATTGATTCATAAGCATTTGATTTGGAGAATTTTCTTGTGGATCTTCGTATGAGGTATATGTGATTGTAGTATTGATGAGATATCGAAATTAGTAATAGAAACATAATTATCATGAACAAAAAAAAAAAATAGGTTATCAGTTACAATGAAATAGGTAGTGACAGACTGGTCTACATTTATATTTTAGGGTGGTTGGACGGGGCAAGGAAAGGGAGTTGTAGCCTCCTTCTGGTTCGAGCTAGTAAATTAGGGAGTTGGAGCTTCCTGCAGGTTGTAGCCTATAAATAGGGGGTTGGAGACTCATTTTAGTTGTAGCTGGAGAAATAGGAAGTCGTTTCTTCCAATGAATGTACTCTTTTGATAAATAAGAAAATCATTATGTGGCTTTCTCCAACATTGGGTTTCCACGTAAAATTATGGTGTACTGTATTTACGTGATGTTTGTGCAATGAATTGTGGTTTTTATAGTATATTGATTGTTATTGAACATTATTGGAATTTTTGTATTGTTATTAAAAGTATTATTGTTCTCATACCGATTCACCCCCCTCTCAATATTCCAATAATTGGTATTAGAGACAGTCCTTTAGGAAGAAATCCAACCACTAGAAGGAGATCATGGAATACACTAATATTGGAGCACCAATGTTTGACGATCATAACTATACCTTCTGGAATAAAAGAATGAAATCCTTTTTATAGGCACAAGGATTTGATGTTTGGAAATTATTAGTTGATGGGTGTACAACACAAGTCACTCCCCCAACTGACAAAGATGGAAATAAACTTAGTGAAAACAACTCAAAGGATAAAGGTATTATTCTGAGTTGTCTAGTTGATTTATTATTTGTCAAGTTTATGCATTGTGACAGTGCACAGGATCTTTGGGATAAAATCCAAAATATTTATGAAGGAGATGCCAAATTTAAGGGAGCTAAGCTTCAAATATTCAGATCTAAGTTTGAATAATTGAAAATGAAGGAAGATGAAGACATTGCAACCTACCTTCTATGAGTTGAAAAAATAGTTAACACTATTAAGGGATTGTGAGTGGAATTTGATGAATCAATGGTTGTTCAAAAGGTATTGATGTCTCTTCCTATGAGATTTGATCCTAAAATATCATCCCTATAAGAAAGAGAAGATATCAATACATTGAGAATGGATGAACTACATGGAATATTTACATCCTATGAAATAAGAACATAACAGGAGAACCCAATCATGAAGGAAGAAACTTTCAAGGAATCCAAGAAGACAAAGAAGAATATCAAGCAAAATTCAAAACCAAGTTGCAGTTATAGTGATGATTTAGATGAGGATGAAGAGATGGCTAACTTCGTAAAGAAATTACAGAAAGGAACCAACAAGTATAAAGGTATGCTTCCATTGAAATGTTTTAATTGTTGTGGTATTGGTCATTTTTCTTCTAAATTTCCTCATAATAATAAATATATTGATGAAGAAGAAGCTTCAAAAAGGGAAAAGAAATATCAAAAGGGAAACAAGAGAATAAACAAAAGGAAATTATTCAAGAAAATGTTCTACTCAAAGGAGGACAGTTCCTCATCAAACGAGGAGGATAATGACAATGACAGTGATTCAGAAAGAGTACTCATAATGACAGTGATAGTGATTCAGAAAGAGTACTCTTAATGGAAGTAGAATATGATTCTGAAGAACAAGGAAACGTCGATCTCAGAGTAGAGCTAATCAGTGCATTAAAAGAACTTAGGAAAGAAAGAAAGAAAAACAAGTCACTCAAGGAAGAGTTAAAAATGAAAGAGGGATATCATAATTCCAACTCGGAATAAATCGAGCAGATGATCACGAGTCTAAAAATTAAAATAGAAGAAGACAAAAGAATTGAGGAAGTACTTATAAGTCAGTAAAAATAAAAGGAGAAAATGATTGGAAGCTTTGAAGCAGAAACAATACCTTTAAGGAAAGATATTCAAAAGAAATATATGCAACAAAAGAGCACCATAATATTGTATCAAATCATCAACAGTCAAACACCATCAAATGATAGATCTGGACTAGGATGAAAAGGAAAATGATGAAGAGGAGGATTACTTCACATCAGAGTGGATATTTTTATGAGCTATTAGGATTGGAGACTCCCAGTAAATATGAATATTGAAGACGGGGAGTCTAAACAATAGCTCTACATATTCGAGAACTATCTTTCAAGTATTATGAAGTGTTTGTAGTTCCAGACTAGTTTGATGACATAAGCATATGATGTATTATGACAGTTTGATTATTTGTTGAGAAAATTTCAGGTATCGACTGAGAACTACAAAGAATATCATGTTAAGAACCAAATATCAATATAGCATAGAAAAACCTCAGAATAAGTACTCAATGCCTTGAAAAAGAGAGAAATTCAGATAATAAGCATGTTCAAGGGGGAAACCCCCTTATGGCCACATAAATGTCCAATTCCAAGATGATTCCAAATGAAAATGTCTCCTTGGTATATATAGGAGACTAGGAGGTATAATTACAACTAATGGACTAAAGTTGACATAAATACAATAACATTACTAATGTAATATGCCCAAATTAAGGGGTAATGAGCCACTATTTAGGGCTTAACATGCCCCTCCACTTGAGACAAGTGTTGTTCACAACGCTTGAGTAACTTTGGATGCTTCTGTATAAAAGACTCATCTTACCAAGTGGAATCTTCAGCTAGTAGTTTCCTCCATTTAATGAGATACTCTGAAATGGATCTATTCCTTAGCTGGCGAATTCTTGTGTCAGTGATGGCTTCAGGCTCCAATATGATTTTTCCTTCCTCATCAAGTTATGGAAATATATTTTGAACTGGGATCTTGTCACCTATAACCTTCTTTAAGCATGAAACATGGAAAACCGGGTGTACTCATGAAGATGCAGGGAACTCAAATTTGTATGCCATAGTACCAATCTTTTGCAACACCTTATAAGGGCCATAGTACTTTGGTGATCATTTATCATCCTTCTTGGCTTGCTTGAGGGACATCTTTTTGTATGGTTGTAGTCTTAAAAACACCCAATCCCCTACTTAAAAAATTCTTTCACTACGATGTTGATATGCTTGTTCTTTCATGCGATTTTGTGCCATGGTCAGGTTGTCCTTTAATATTTGGAGAACTTGTTGTTGATGCTCGATGTGGACTTCCACTGCTTGAAACTTATATTTTTCTTTAGAGAATAAGTGATGGAAGGAGGGTGGTATCCATAGAGTGCCATAAATGGTGTCATTTTTGTTGCAGTATGAAAGGAAGTGTTATACCACCATTCTGCCAATGGTAACCATTTGAACCATTGTGTTTGTTTATCAGAGACAAAGAAATGAAGGTAGAATTCTAGACATTTGTTCACTATATCGATTTGTTCATCAGATTGAGGATGATAGGATGAGCTATGAGCCAATTGAGTACCCAAACAAGAAAATAAGTCTATCCAAAAATGTCCAGTGAAGATGTGATCTCTGTCACTTACAATAATCTTTGGGTTGTCATGTAGCTTTTGAACTGTCTCCATGAATGTGGTTGAAACTGTACTGTCTTTGAAGGGATGAGAGAGTGCGCAAAAGTGTGTGTACTTTGTCAATCTATCAACAATCACCATGATGACACTCTTTCCTTCAGACTTCGGTAACCCTGTGATGAAATCCATGGAAACCTCCTCCCAACACTGACTTGGGATGGCTAATGGTTGTAAAAGACCTAGGGTCTTAATTGTTTCCACCTTATTTTGTTGGCAAACCAAAAATTCTACCACAAACCTTTGAACATCAGTTTTAAGGTCATCCCAAAAACATTCCTTCTTGACCCTATGGTAGGTTTTCATAAATCCCAAGTACCCTCGTAGTGGAGAGGTGTGCAATTCCAATAGTACATTTTGTTTGAGTTGGGAGTTATTACATAAATATAAGCAATCTTTGTACCATAGTGAATCATTTTTCCATGTAAATGTATCTGATGCACTGGAATCATGCTGCAAATTTTGAATGAGATTCCACACTTTTTCATCATTCTTCCATTCATCCCTTGCTTCTATTATCCAATCGGGTTGGATGATCGAGATAGCATAGAGAAAGGCCTCAACATCTTCATCCTTTCTTGAGAGTGCATCTGCCACAACATTTTTCTTCCCTTTTTTATAGACGATTTCAAAATCATAACCCAATATCTTGGTTACCCATTTTTGTTGTTCTTCTGAAGATAGTGTTTGTTCCAAGAAGTATTTAAGAATATCATGATATGTTTTGACCTTGAAGTGCCTACCTATTTTGTAAGGATGCCATTTCTTCAATACATGTAGTATTTCCATCATTTCCTTCTCATAAATGGGTTTGTGTAAGTCCTTTCCCTTGAGTGGTCGACTTTCAAAAGCTAGGGGCCTTCCCTCTTTCATTAGGACAACACCAATTCCATTTCCCAAGGCATCACATTCCACAATAAAGGTTTTTGTGAAGTCTGGAGTGGTCAAGACATGAAATTCTCATATCACCTCTTTAAGTTGCTCAAAATCCTTAGTTTCCTCTATAGTCCATGAAAATGCATCCTTCTTAGTTAGTGTCGTTAAAGGTGCTACTATTCTTCCATAGTGCCGAACAAACTTGTGGTAGTAACCTGTCAAACCCAAAAATCATCTAAGATTCTTCAATGTTTTTGGAATCGGCCAGTCCATCATGGACTTAATCTTGTTAGGGTATACCTTGACACCTTCATGAGATACAATATGACCCAAATACTCTACCTCCTTCACTCCAAAGGAAAATTTGGATCGTTTGGCATATAGTTGTTTCTCCTTTAGTAGGTGTAGCACCTTGTGAGCATGTCGCACATGATCCTCCCAAGACTTGCTATAGATTAGTATATCATCAAAAAATATTAACACAAATTTTCGAAAGA
>SNQJ01S0011936.1:48464-66952 GCA_010110895.2 Picea sitchensis
GTTCTTCTTCCTCTTTATAATCTATGTAGAATAATTTGTTCTCACCATAATTATGTCCCTTACTATACCTGCTGTCACAATTAAAGCATAAACCTTTTTCTTTTCTTTCCTCCAATTGTTGAGGTGTCAACCTCGTAGGTTGAGGTGTTTTAGAAGAAGGAGCATTATTCTCTCTATAGATGTTAGGATTGTTCCTTCCAGTAGCCATAGCCATATTTTTACTTTCAACATTTCTTGCCACCATAAATGCATTCTCCAATGATTTGGGTTCCCAAAGGAGAACCTCATGTTGAATGTTATCCTTTAAAGTTCATATGAATACATCAATAAAGTGCTCATATGGAATATCTATTACCTTTATATTCAATCTTTGGACGTTCTCAATGTGCTCTGTAACTAAACCCTTTTGCTTGAGATTTATCAATTGGTGAAATAATGTATTTATCCTTGTATCCTCATAGTGTGCTACCATTTCTTCCATGAAAATTATCCAAGTGATGAGTGATTTACAAGAACAAAGTCATCGATACCATACAAATTGATTGGGTTCTAAATATAAAGAAGCAATTCATACCTTTTCTGTATGTGGAACATTATGTAGATCAAAGAATTGCTCCATCTGAAGTATCCATGTGATTGGGTCTTTGCAATCAAACTTCCTCATATCGATCTTAGGAACGTGGTTGGTCTTCAACCCAAAGTTGGAGTTTCTCCATTCTTGATTCACCTTCCTTGTGTCCTCATCATGAATTTCATGGGTTACATTTTCACTTTCAGGTGTCCTTTCTATTAGGAAATTTTTCAATCCTTCCATGATATCCCCTTTTAAACCATCCATATTAGTATTTATTGCCTCCAACTTAGCTTCCGTTGAATCCATCATCTCTTGTAGTTCATCTTTTGTTACTGTCTTCTTTTGTAAATCATTTATGTACCTACACATTTCTTCACCTTCATCAAGAGTCCAAGTAGGATTTTCTAGAGGCTTATTTGGTGTAGAAGTTCCCTTTTTTGGTGGCATGTTGGCAAAGTATCACTTTAAACCTTGATTTTGAGGCAGTTCTTCTAGAAAATATTCCTTTTATTGTATCTCCAAAATTCCATCCCTCCTAATTATGAAATTTTGTTTTTTGTATGTCTCTGATATTTCTTCTCTACAATGCCACAGGTCTGATCAAAATTGGATGTGCCAAGTGGAATTTACGGTAACTTCCCCACAACTTGATGATTTGTTTCCTTTCCAGGAGATCTCAATTGTATAGTGTGCCCCACACAAAATAATTCATATAAAATTATGAAACTCATACTAGAATTACTACAGGATGTCCACTATCCAATGCAACTAGTATCACTCAATTTGGGTACTCTAGGGATAAGTTATGATTATTTTACCTGGAACACCTTCTTGAAACTAGTCAATAGGACTAGTCCGATACCATATCTTCCACAGGGTGTATCTAGAAATGTAAGATGACCTAGAAGCTAAAATTGTTACCACAGATACATTACTAATTTATGTGAATAGACTCCATATTTCATGGTTTGAAATGTTACAGAAATTTTTTTATAGCGAAAATTCCGCAATGACTCAATTCAGGATGATTCCATAACCCTATATTACAAAGGATGTATCTCCAAAAGTTTAAGGTATCAGGAGCTGGAATTTTAACCCAACATACCTTACCCTGTATACTAAATATCCTCCAAGTTGTTCCTTCTGAATCATTTTAGAAAAAATGTTATAGAGAAAATTCCAAGGTGTCTCAGATGTAGCAATATAACCCCAAGACCTTGAGCTCTGATACCATATGTTAAGAACCAAATATCAATATAGCATAGAAAAACATCAGAATAAGTACTCAACACCCTGAAAAAGAGAAAAATTCAGATAATAAGCGTTTTCGAGGGGGAAACCTCCTTATGCCCACATAAATTTCCAATTCCAAGATGATTCCAAATGAAAATGTCTCCTTGGTATATATAGGAGACTAGGAGGTATAATTACAACTAATGTACTAAATCCGACATAAATAAAATAACATTATTAATGTAATATGCCACAATTAAGGGGTAATGAGCCACTATTTAGGGCTTAACATATCATTAGCACACTTTCCAGGCATAGATTCACGATTCTATAAAGGATTCCACGTATGTATTCAGATAGGGAGAAATTTTCTATAGATTGTTCCAGGCATGTAAAGTTTGATTTACAGATTGAGAATATAGTTTGAGAAGTAGGAATATGCAATCATTAGGTACAAAAAAGTCAAAGAAGTCTTCAGAATGGGTTAGAATTGTATGTAGTTCAGTAGTTGAATCATGGACAATTTTATGACATATGGATAGAGCATGGTATTCAAGATTGGACATGTATCTACAACAACAAGGGTTCAAGAAAGGTAATGCAAACAATAATCTCTACATAAAGGTAAATCAAGAAAGTATATTGATAATTGAATTTTATGTAGATGACATTATTTTTGGAAGTGATGATGATAGGATGAGTCATAAATTTACTAAATATGTGTATAATGAATTCTAAATGTAATTACTTGGTGAGTTATCTTTCTTTTTGGAACTTCCCATATGTCAGCAAGATAAAGGTATTTTCATCACCCAGACCAGGTATATAAAGGAAATGTTAAAGAAGTTTGGAATGGTGTATTGCAATCCTGTAAGTACTCCCATGCAGACTGGCTGCAAATTGATCAAAGATGATAAATCCAAGGATTCATATCAGGGACTCTACAGATCGATGATTGGAAATTTACTCTATGTGACAAAATCAATACTGGATGTGATGCAAGCAGTTGGAAGGTTGCAAGATTTCAAGCAACACCGAAGGAAACACATATTATTGGAATTAAAGAGAATATTCAGATATCCCAAATCAACACAAGACTACAAATTATTGTATCCAAAAGGGAATGATCTATCTCTTGTTTCATACACAGATGTGGATTGGGTAGGAAGTGTTGATGATAGAATAAGTACGAGTGGAGAAACCTTCTACTTGGGTGATTGTCTAGTATCCTGGTTGAGAAAAAAACAGTCTTTAGTATCATTGTCCATAGAAAAAGCATAGTATATTGCAGTATTATCATGTTGCACACATATTAACTGGATGAAGCAAACATTGTAGGACATACATGTGGAATATGATGAGCATATTCCTATATTCTATGATAATATTAGTGTTATAACTATGTTTAATAATCTAGTGATGCATTCCAAGACGAAACACATTCCGATCAAGTTTCAATTTCTATGGAAATAGGTTACAAAGAAGAACATCAAGGTAGAGTATGTTGGGACAAAATAAGAGATTGTAGACATTTTCACCAAACCTCTTCTGATGAATAATTTTGAGTATTTTTGACAGAAACTAGGATTAGTTTCATCCCCACAATGATCTACATGGAAGTTGGCACAATAAGACAGGGGGAGAGAAACAATAATCATGAAAGAATTGAATTATTTTAGAATGGTTTTTTTTTTTTAGAGATGTACACGAGGAAGCACCATGAAGAAAAGAATCAATAGAGATCATAGGCTTACAGACAGGGGGACAACCCAAAGGAGAATTCACCATTTTCCATTGATGTCAAAGGGGGAGAGAAAAACAAAGGCATGGAAATAAAGAGAAGAGGAATGAATACATGGGGAGCTAGCATGATAATGAGTGTTGTAAAAATGTTGTGTTTAAGTGTTTCCATCAATGCCAAAGGGGGATATTGTTGAAAATTTAATTATTGAAAGATTAGTTGTTGAAAGATTGGTTGGCATTGAATTGTTGAAAGATTGGTTGTCATTGAATTGTTGAAAGATTGGTTGTCATTGATATCAACCCTTGAACAAGAATTTAACAACTTTCATGTCAATGTAAAGTCGCTGTAAACAAAATATAACAACCTGCATGTCAGTTGCATGTTAAATTAATTGTAAACAATAGTTAACAAGTTTCATTTCAAAGTAAAGTAGTTGTAAACAAAATTTAACAAGCTACATTTCAGTTGCATGTTAAGTAATTGTAAACAAAAGTTAACAAGTTGCATGTGAGTTGGATTTCATAAAGATGCATGTCAGTTGCATGTTAAAGTAACTATAATTTTTTTTTAACAAGTTTCATGTGAGTTCAATGTCATCATGAGATCTTACATGAGTTGTGTGTCATCATGAGATCCTCATTAAAACATAGTGAAGAGTCAATTGGAAAATCACTGAACTATGAATCTAATTGGCATATCTGAGGCAGTGAGAGTAGGTCACCAAAGTATAGTGAAGGAATAATTTTGCAAGAGTCGAGTGTACAAATAAAGAGTTAGAGATCCAGGTCCTTTATGTAAATCAGTGGTTTGCAAGAGGAAAAGTGCAAACGTTTGTGGGATTCAATGAGGAAAAATGTAGACATATGCGAGAAAACAATGTAAGGGTCATGGAACTGTGAAGAAGAGTTGTTGAAGATCATAGATCCAAAACTCGAGTTAGCTACATGTTGAAGGTATATCTTCTTGTGTATGTTAGGGTGAGTATTCTGAATAAATCAGGAATAAATATGTCTTAGTGATTCATAAGAATTTTATTTGGATAATTATCTTGTGGATCTTGGTATGAGGTATATGTGGTTGTATTCTTGATGAGATATCGAAATTAGTAGCAGTAACAAAAATATTAGAAACAACATCAACAACAAGTTATTAGTTATAGCGACATAGGTAGTGAGAGATTGGTCTACATTTATATTTTAGGGAGTTTGGACGGGTCAAGGAAAGGGGGTTGTAGCCTCCTTTCGATTAGAGCCAATGAATTAGGGAGTTGGAGATTTTGTTCAGGTTGCATCCTGTAAATAGGGTGTTGGGTACTCCTTCCAATTGTCGTTGGATAAATAGGAAGTTGGTTCTTCCAATGAATGTACTCTTTTGATAAATACGAAAATCATTCTATGGTTTTTTCCCCTATTCGGGTTCCACATAAATTTCGAGTGTATTGTGCTTATGTGATGTTTATGCATTGAATTGTGGTGTTGGTGATATATTGAATGCTATTGAACATTATTGGAAGATTTATAGTGTGATTAAAAGTATTATTGTGCTCATATTGATTCACCCCCCCTCTCAATATTCCAACAATCTCCTCATCTCCCAAGGGAACTTGACGTGATGGGGACCATTTTTTCCTAATGGGGGAGGAATGATACAGGTCGATCTTAGTGGCCATCTATATTTTCCATTGAATTGACGTTCTATAGCCTATGATTTTGATAAACCATGATATTCATACTTTTTTATGGGGGATGTAATGTAATTCCATCTCCATTTGTTAATTACAAACATTAGGTAATGAAATAATCTAGGTCGATCTTGGTGGAAATCCACCTTTTCCATTGAATCAACATTTTCAAGCCTCTAGTTTTTATAAACCATGATATTCACCCTTTTTTATGGGGAATGTAATGTAATGACATCTCCATTTGATAATTACAGACATCATGTAATGATTGTGTATTGGTGTTATGTACATGACTACAACATAGTGTTAATGCACCATATCCCATTAGAAATTCACAATTAAGTGCACTTAGGATATAGTATTACTAGGATGGATGACCACCTGAGAACTCCTAGTGTTTTACATGCCTATGGAATTTTGTAAACTTTGACCAATTTATCCCACATGCATCATGGGATTGTTCTCCTCTCACTCCCTCATATATAACTGAGGTTAAGGAGATCGTTTAAGCATGCAATGGGCTGTGATGTAATTCTTTTTATGAATGAGAGTAGCTAGCATCTCTTTCTCTTGAGAGATAAGATACCACCATTCTATCAAGTTTGTGTTCTATAGTGTTTTTCTATTTTATTCATTAATAGAAGTTGGGTTTCACTATATTTATGTTCTCTCTGCTATCATTTTCTTTTTATCTCATTTCATTTAGATCAAAATCCAAAGCACTATTTCCTCTTCCAAGAGTAACCTACTACATCCTTTTTGGAAATTAAACATGTGTGCATGATATCATTTCTTCTTCAATTTCCTAGAATACATCTAGTCAAAATCATGGATATCTTCTCCCCACACAATAGACAAGACACCATTTCTTAAGTTTTGCTTGTTTCCTCAATTGGTTCTTAGAATTTACAATCAATGGTAGAACACTACTTGGACAAATAGACAACCATGGGTAACTCAAGCCTAGTTCGAGACAAATTGTTGGTTATTCCCAAGGCTCCACTCACACATTTAATGAGGAATGACATCATACATTGAATTCAATGGAGTATCCAAGGTAGAGAACATAATAAATATTCTTATCATAAGAATAAATTTCTAAAAATGATCTCACTAACATGTATCATATCACATGCATTTAAATGATAATTGACATCCCCCATCCACCTCTCTTCAAACAAAAAAAGATCTAACCGGGTAAAGGCTCATGAAAGGAATTCTAGCTCATGTGGCACATGCATGTATCTATGCTAGGGATATGGAAACTCATTGCTAATGTATCAAGGCCTATGATACCAATGTGACTCCATCGAGGTTATGAACACTTAATAGCAGTGAAGAAACACTAGAGGATGATAAAACTTATCCTAAACTTTTCAACATTTATTTCATATAGGACACCTTGTGACATTGCACTAGTTATGGAGAAAGGATTAAGTCATTGAAATAAACTCCACACTCCTACCTCATGATAATATCTAGTAATATTCTCGAGACTAGAAATTAATACTCATATAGTTGATATGGAGGACAAGATGTAGTGGGACCCGTTGAACAAAAACTCGAGCACTTGATCAAGTTAAAATATGTTTCTAATAAGAACTAGTACTAGTCTTAAGGTTTGAATGAAGATATTCATGGTTTCACTTAGTGTGTCACCAAATTTTGAGCTAGCAATATCCCCCCTGATGCAGGCCCCCTATCCATATTAAGGACTACATGACCTCCCGATCAGGATCTTCTGATTCTGGAGCCGAAATGGCTCTTCTGGTTCCAAACTAGAATCCTTCGAACGAACACACAGGTCCCCCACAAATGCTCAGTTGGATTTTCCAAGTGTCAATCGTGATATCCTGTAGCACACGACCAAGAGCCGTGACCTTGCGCTAAGACAGAAAGGGCGCTTGTCGTGGACCAGAACATCACAAGTCAATCATCTCGTCCCTTTCTCATTCGAATCCCCGGTCGCCGAAATGCTGAAATATCATGGACCGGGACTTCACAAGTCAATCATCCCGTCCCTTCATCCTTTGAACCCCTGATTGCTGAAATGTCGAAATATCCTGGGCCAAGACTTCACAATTCAATCATCCTGTCCCTTCGTCCTTCGAAGCCCCAGTTGCCGAAATGCCAAAATGTCCCAGCACCTATTCCTTTGGGTTTTCGCATTTCGCGAAATCAGAATGCAAGGTATATCTCTGCTCCTTGGAATCCCCGGTTGTCGAAATGTCAAAATGCCGAAATGCGTTGGCATTTGATCAACAACTCACAATACTCCTTGGGATCTATGGTCCACATCCGACCTTGTTATTTCACTATTTTATGACTCGGGATTTTGGGAGACAAGGACCTCTATCCTTCCAACTCGCGATACCCGAAATCGCAAAATGGACCAACAATCCAGAGCTGCCTGTGATCGACGGTTCACGTTGAGTCATGATTTCACGATTTTGCGATTTGGGGTTTTGAGAGACAAGGATCTCTGTCCTTCCAACTCATGGTACCCAAAATTGCAAAATGGACCAATGGTCCAGATCTATTTGAGATCGATGGCCACTACTCCTCTTGAGCTTTGGATGTCAAAAATCCCTCGCCGCTAACCTCCTCGTAGCTCCTCCTTATCCAACGACTGGCGGGGTTTCGGTGTTTCTCCTCAAGGACTCTCCACCATCCATTCAGATCTTTGGGGTATCCTCTCCTGGATCTACATAGTGTTAAAGCCTACGCTCCTACCTCAAATCAGATGATCCGCGGGATCCTCCACCGTGATCCAACGCTCGACGACGTTCTTCCTTCTGAGATTTTACTCGTTCCAGACTTAGAATATTTTCTATCTCTTCGAAGACTCGGTCTTTGTTTCTTCCAAGGAATGAGTTCATGGATCTCGATAACACTTCTCGAAGTGTTGTCCCTCCTGAGCTTTGTCTGATTCAAACTTTGATTTCCCACGCACTCCTTGCATCTGAGGGATTTCGATAACTGAAATCCATGGTATTTCTCATAGAGAAATTCCTCCTGATCTCCTTACGTTCCTCTCTGGCTCGATGCACACCTTGCAGAGCTTCCAATGAAGAGAAACAATTGAAACTGGAAAAACTCACAGTTCCATCCACTTGTTCATGTAAACATAAATGACAGGAAAATGCACACAGTCCCCACACCATACATTTGGATCAATTTTCCTTATTTTATATTCACAAGTGCCCGATGGCTATAGAATACATTCAAAATTCT
This sequence comes from Picea sitchensis, assembly GCA_010110895.2. NCBI lineage: Eukaryota > Viridiplantae > Streptophyta > Pinopsida > Pinales > Pinaceae > Picea > Picea sitchensis. Next base: position 56,931 of record SNQJ01S0011936.1, read on the forward strand.
GATAACTCAATCGAGAATCTCTTTCTAACTTCAAAGAAGCGGTTCTCTCTTATGGCTAATTTCTCTCTGTATTTGACTCTCCTCTACTTTGGTCCTGAACTTCTACATAACTCACAAATGTTTCTAAGGTTTCCCCTAGCTACTTGCCTACTCTAAATTCATCTATTTCTATCTTAGTTGGAGTGCATTCTAGGTAGAAACTCCTGCTCTGGTTACAATTTCAAAACTTGCCTCAAGGGTAAAATTGTGCACAGGTTCAAGCGTAGTCCACACACCATACATTTGGATCAATTTTCCTTCTGTTATATTCACAAGTTCACAATGGCTATAGAATACATTCAAAATTACAGTAACTCAAAAAATCGAGATCTCTTTCTAACTCGCAGTTCTCTCTTATAGCTAATTTCTCTCTGTATTGCAGCTCTCTCTAACTGGGTGTACAAACTTCTACATAACTCACAAATGTTTCTAAGGTTTCCCCTGGATACTTGCCTACTCTAAAATTCATCCTATTCTATCTTAGTTCAGTCGCATTCTAGAGCCGAAGTAGAAACTCCTGCTCTATTTACAATTTCAAAACTTGCCTCAAAGGGTAAAAATTCAGCACCGGTTCAAGCGTGCCTCCAAAGGTGAATTTCGGTGTTGAGTGGAAGCGGATTCTAAAATTGGTTGTAACTACCCATGTTGGATTTATGGAATAACTCTCACATGTTGAGTGGTCCCTCCTCTGTGCTCTTTCCAACGATGCTCCTGCATCATACTCCCCTTGACAAAAATTCATGGACTCTTGTCCATGAGCTCCTTTACTAACTTTCCCTGCTTCTAGATATCAGCTTCATTTTCACAATTGGCATCTTCTATTGGGCATCCCTTCCATTTGACCAGATACTCAAAATAAGTCTTCCTCTTGGTCTTCTTGCCAATCCTCTGATCCAAAATCTTCTCCATCTGTAGCTTCTCTACCACAGGCATCTGCTTCTCCCACTGAATCTTTCCTTGATCTTTTGATCCTTCTGTGTCATCTTTCCTGTAAGGGTACAGGTCTGAGACATTGAATATGGGTGAAATGCCCACCCCATCTGGCAACTCGATCTCATAGGCGTTTATATCAAACTTCCTCAAGATCTTATAGGGTCCTATATTTTTCATCTTCAACTTATTGTATGTTCCCCTAGGGAATATTTCCTTCCTGAGATGTGCTAAAACCTGATCTCCCACTTCAAATTGAATTTCCCTATGATGTTGATCAACTCTATGCTTGTATTTCTAGTTAGAACTTTGTAATTGTTCTTTGATCTGACTATGGAGTCTCTGCATTTCAGCAGCAAAATCCTCTTATCCAGTGCTTCTAATATCTCCATGTTCCAAGTCCCTTAACTAAGACACTCCCCTAGGTTGCATTCCATAGAGTATTTGGAATGGGCTCCTTCCAGTGCTTATGTTTGGTGAGTCGTTGTATGCAAATTCTGCTTGTGGCGAAATCTGATCCCACTAGTTATGGTGTCAAGTAACCAAGCTTCTCAATAAGTTTTCCAAACTTCTATTTACCACCTCAGTCTGCCCATCTATCTGAGGGTGATAAGCTAAGGTGAAGGAAAAATATGTCCCCATATTCTTCCACAACGTCCTCCAAAAGTGACCAACAAATTTTGTGTCTCTGTCTGAGACAATGCTCCTGGGTAGACCATGAAGTCTGACAACTTCTCTGGAAAAAAAATTTGCAACATGTGTTGCATCACTAGCCTTCTGGCATGGGATGAAATGTTCCATATTTGAAAACCTATCAACCACCAAAAATATGGAATCAAATCCCCTTTTTGTTCTTGGAAATCCCAACACAAAATCCATGCTTATTGCATCCCAAGGCCTCTCTAGTATTGGCAATGGTTGATACAATCCAGTGTTCTGTCTTTTCCCCTTTGCATGTTGGAAGATTCTACATCTTTTCACAAACTTTATCACTTATGTTCTCATACCTGGCCAATAGTATGAACTGCTCAACTGTGCAAACATTTTATCGTGGCCGAAATTTCTAGCCAATCCTCTACTGTGTTTTTCCTTTAGAAGATTATCCCTTAATGAGAATTTTGGTATGCACAACTGATGTCCTTTGAACAATAGTCCTTCCTGAATCATGTATTCTATCCACTGACTTCTATCTCTCAACATAGGATTAGCACAGGCCTCATATGCCTCCTTGAAATCTATATCATCATGATACATAACCTTAAGGTGTTCAAACCCCAAGGTCTTCACTTGGAATTCCTGCATGATCAAACATCTCCTGCTTAACGCATCAACAACCTTGTTAGCATTCCCAACAATATGTTTTATGAAAAAAGTAAAATTTTGCATAAATTCAACCCATTTTGCATGCCTCTAATTCAATTTTTCCTATTTGGTTATGAATTGCAAAGCTTGGTTATCGCTATAGAAGACAAACTCTTGCGGGACAAGATAATGCCTCCATTTCTTCAAAGCTTGAATTATGGCATAAAACTCCTTGTCATATGTGGAGTATTTCTTCTTAGTATCATTCAACTTCTTGCTGAAATAGGCAATATGTTTGTTATCCTGACTCAAAACTGCTCCTATTGCAACTCCAGTTGCATCACATCTTACCTGAAATGTCTTCCCAAAATTCGGCAAGACCAGAATTGGTTGTTCTGTTATCTTCTCCTTTAGTATATTGAAGCTCCTTTTAGCCTCCTCTGTCCATTTAAAATACTTGTGCCACTTCTTCAGTGTATCCATTATTGGTGCACAAATTCCACTGAAGTCTCTAATGAACATTCAGTAGAAACTTGCTAAACCATGAAAGCTCCTTATGCTCCTTGGTGACGGCCATTCTATGATCACTTTCACCTTCTCTGGATCCATCTTCAGTTCATTTGAAGATATCGTGAAACCCAAATAAATGAGTTTTGTCTTCATAAAAGAGGACTTCTTCAAATTGATCAACAACTTCTCTTGTTGTAGCCTCCTCATTACTAGTATTAGGTGCCTCAAATGCTCCTCTTTAGTCTCGCTAAATATCAATATATCGTCCAGATATACAACCACGAACTTTCCAATGAAATATTTAAGAATTTACTTCATCAACCACATAAAAGTACTCGGGGCATTCGTTAAGCCAAATGCAATAACTAGCCACTCATACAGACCTTCATTTGTCTTAAAGGTTGTTTTCCATTCATCACCCTCTCTCATCCTGATCTGGTCATATCCACTTTTCAGATCTATATTAGAAAAGAAATTTGTTCCACTTAAGAAATCCATTAAGTCATCCATTCTCGGTAAAGGAAATCTGTACCTGATGGTGATCTTTTTGATGAATCTCGAGTCTATGCACATTCTCCATCCTCCATTTTTCTTTGGGCTTAACACAGTTTGTACTGCGCATGGGCTCAAACTTTCTCTGACTAAACCCTTATCCAACAACTCTTGGACTTGGTTCCTCACCTTCTCATTCTCTCAAGGTGTTAATATGTACACTACTTTGCTTGGAAGGCTTTCTCCTGGTATCAAGTCAATATGATGATTGATACTCCCGATGGGCAACAATGAGTTTGGCAGCTAATCCACCACTATATCAACAAAATTATCCAGCAGCTCCTGAACTTCTTTAGGTAAATCATCCATTGATGTACTTGTAAGGATGACTCTGGGCTTCCTCGCCACAGCAAACTGCATCTCTTGTTCTTCCTTGACTTCTTTTAGGAGTTCCTTCCCACTCATGAGAAGTATTCTTGTTCTGGATTCCTCTTTTGTTCTCTTCTCCTCCATTGGCAGCAACATATGCGTGCTACCATTCTTCTCTAATGTATATGTATTCTTCCTTCTATCGTGAATGACATTTCTATCAAAATTCCATGGTCTTCCCCAAAAAATGTGGCATACCTCCATGGGAATTACATCACATAGGATTTCATCTTTATATCCTCCTATTTTAATTTCAACCAGGCATTGTTTAGCGATCGTTACCTGGTGTCCTTTTTGCATCCATGAGACTTTGTATGGCCTTGGATGTGCAGTTGTCTTCAGCTCCAATTTCTCCACCATCTTTGTGGATACTAGGTTGTCAGTACTCCCACTATCAATGATCACCTTGCATACTTTATCCTTAGTCTTGCAAGCTGTCCTGAAGAGATTGTTTCTTTGCACTGGTTTTTCAATTTTTGCCTCTAGTTTTAAGAGAACGTTTCTCAACATCAGGGATGCTCCATCCTCTTCTCCTTCTACCTCAACATCTCTTTGTTGTGCTTCTGAAATGTGATATTCTCCTCCTTCCTTCTTCTTCTCTGGACATTCCCAAGACATGTGCCCTATCTTTCCATAGTTATAACACCTTACTCCTCCTCTGCCTCTTCCCCTAGAAGAGTTTCTTCCACCACTTTGTCTCCCTCGTGAAATTCCTCCTCGTTTTGAGCGATTGTGTGGTTTCTCAACCTCATCCTTAGACTGATGTACTCTGTCACGGTTAAATCCCTTTCTTTTGCTTGGGATCGAGCCTTTACCTCTTCCTCGATGGTTCTATTTTCTTTCCAACTTCTCCTTTGCCTTCAGTGAAAAATGATAAGAATCTTCCACAGTCCTCACTAACATCATGCTAAGCTCATCCTAGATTTCATATCTCAAGCCATTTATATATTTGGAAACTCTTTCTTCATCTCTCTCCCTTTGTCTAGTTCTGATGTTCAGCCGGTAGAACTCCTCTGTGTACTCCTTGATTGTCATCCCTTTCTATCTCAGGTTATGTATCTTCCTGAACAAATTGATCTAGTAGTCTTTGGGTATGAACTTAGCCTTGAGTTTGGCTACCATCTTGTCCCAACTCTTTATCCTCTGTTTTCCTTCACTTCTCGTCTTAGCCTGCAGTTCATCCCACCACAGTGTTTCATGCCCTTTTATCCTGGCGACTGTCTTCTTCACCTTCTTCTCCTCATCGGCATCTTCATAGTTGAAGTGTTTGTCCATGGACCTCATCCAGTCCAATAGTTCTTCAGCATATAGATTTCCCTCATACATGGGGACCTCTATCTTAGCTCTACCTCCCAATGTGGAAACTGCTCTCAAGAAACGTTCTTCTGCAGCATCCTCTCCTACAGCTTCTTCAATCTCAACCTCTTCACTTCTGCATCACTGACATCCACAATGTCAGGTCCTCTTCTCTATGCTTCTTCCATTGTTTCCAATCAGGTGTGAATCTCTCACATCTCCCTCTCTACAGTGTTAATGCTCTGTAAATTCCCAGAGGTTATCAGAGTAGAAGAAATTTACCAGAGGTATCTTTATCCAACCACTTTGAAACTGGAATCTAGCCCTACCAGCTTCAGAGAGGGATCTCTCTGCATGATTTAGATATGTTTTAACTTTGAGATATTAGGCTCGTTAAATAAAATAAGATTGAATGGTTTGTTTTTGTTTTTGTTAAGTTGGCTGAAAAGGTTTTTATGCCTCCATTGGGCTATAGGGTCTGTATTATAAAGATAGAGATCTAAACAGAAATAAAAATATTCTTTTCACAGGGAAAGATAATGCATCCATTGGATTCTTTAGCAGTAAAGTGATGGATAGCAGAAAATATGAGAATATATATTAAATTAAAGAAGCATTTAAGAATTTCTTCACTGTAATATCAGAAAGATAAACATTAAGATCTTTCAAAGTCGGAAATAGGGCATACAAAGATAAATCCTACAACATGCACTACTTTTAAAAGATTAGATTAGAAAACAATATGGAAACTGAGCGAGAGAAACATTTAACACAGAAAAGTAAACATCACCAATGAATAACATGCGAGAATCCTGTGAAACATCCCTTTGTATTACTGGAAGCTCTCCTCATCAACGATAACAGTATTTATGGATTATAGGGTGCAAAGATCAACCCTCGGTACTTCGAAGTTTGAAGTATTTATAATTAAAAATTATATACGATCCTATCATTAAATATCAGGACATGGCAGTTCTAAATTTAGCTAACTAACTCAACAAGATACAAAAATTCAAGAATTGTTTGATGATGTGTTCAAATCTTCATGCTGATTTATGGGGTAAACCGTTGGTGAGTCCTCTGCATGACTTCGTCCGATTGGATTGGTGACTGGGCTTGGACACCTCTGCTCTTACTTGATCAGATTGTATAGCTCTTCCCATCGAAGGTGACTGGGAATGATGACTTTGAGTAGCCTTCGGTATATTTCATCAATCTCTATATACTTGGAAAAAGTTGTCTTGACGATGAAAATATATTGGATCTCGTGTTGTATGATGATGTCTGACTGCAAAGCTTCTAAGAATGCCTTGCCCATTATACTGCCTTGTATTCTCGAGAATTTCAAGTTGTCTTTGGCCACTGTGGCTCGCTTCTTTTTATAATCAGAGAGTGTCATTAACTTGTCATTTATGACCCTTAAGACAGGGATGTCATTCTTCTTAAGAGCTTCAATTTTGATGAAAAATCTTTTCACTCCTGTGTCCATAATCTGAACCTTTTCCTCCAGCTGTAGCATTAGTCCTATTTTTCTTAGAGCCCTCTTGACCTCAAGGATGTTTTCCTTCCTATATTCAATCTTCAACTCCTCTAACTCTTCTCTGGTTTTTGAATTCAGAAATTTAATGATCTCAGTGGCTTCTATGGGCATCTCTCCCAATTCTCCTCTTATTCTCTCAATAGTATGCTTGTTTCTTTGCACCAGTTCATTTTGATCAAACATGATTTGTACCATAGGCCATATTTCATTTATGGATTTGGAGATATCTATCTAGACACTTTCTTTGGCCTTAGCAAGTGTTTTGCCTACCACTGTTTACTTTTGAAGTTGTTGCAGTTCTTGTTTGAGCTTGTCTGATGTTTGTTTCTCCATGGAGTAATTGGTTTGGTAAGAATACTTGAGTTCCTGAAGGTTGTCAACCTCCTTTTTAAGTCTTCCAATCTCTGTCTCTTTCAATTTCATCTCCTCCATGGATTTTGTCAGTTCCACTGTCTTCTCCAGAGTTGTTAGTGGAGTTCCTGAGGGAATTTCTACTGAGGGGATTCCTGCTACAGATGTTGTGCTTACTTATGTGAGTGGAACTGCGCTCAATGGAATGACTTACATAGGCTTTGATTGTTCCTTCTCTTTCACTAAACTTTCCAGTTCTGCTGCCATCTCTTTCAACTATGCATTCTGCTCCATGATCAACTTGAGCATGTCATCCGTTTCTCCTTCTGTCTCAACTATCTCCTTTGCATGTGCATATTTCGTTGGTGGCAGTTTCAACTGTTTCCTCAAAGATGCTATATCGACATTTTTCTTTTTTATCATCTCCTCGACCGCTTTCACATTCAAGGGGTCATACCCGATCTTGAGGACCAATTATTCCAACGTCTTAGTTTTGTTATCCTTTGCAAAGGATGATATCGTTTCTAATTTTAACTGTGTTTGAACATTGCTCACAGATACCTGTAATTTAGCAGCTGCAGTAGAATCATTTTCCAATGTGGAGAAAACCATTTCTCCAGTTTTCATGTGCAGATCCATCTGATCAGTGGGATGCACATCTCTATTATGAAACTCTAATGTTGCGCTTTTGTAATCAGTGATGGCTTTCGGGTCCGACATCTGTGCCTATAGAAAATCCATGTGCATTATACCCTTCTCTGTATCGAATGTAGACAACAGTCTGTGTTGTGTTGTTGATGTATGTTTCCAAAACTAAGCATAAGTATTGTTGGTAAACGTCTGATTTTTCTTTTTGATCAGGTCATACTTCTCAAAAACACTCAACTTTGGTCCTACTTTACTTGGTTGATAAACTAGTGGAGTATCTGTAGGCTTCCTGGATGAAAATGTACACATGATTTGTTTTCTAATTGTGCTAAGAAGTGACCAATCATATTTCATAGTTGTAGTGGATTGGATTTCATTTTCACCAGCCGTGTCAGATGTATGACTGGCTTTTGGCCTTTTGGTGTGTAATTGGAAATCTTCAGCTGAGACTTCGGTGACGGAAAGTGAAGTATCCTTCCTGGATATGTTTTCTTTGGAAACCTGTGGTGTAGTTGTCTATGAGATGGTGACTGAAGGGTCCTGTTGTTCTATCTCTACCAGAGTGTTCGACTCCCATTTTGTTTGATTTGCGAACTTCTCTATCTTAGGCTTGGGTGTATGAACATATGGAACATTTTTATTTTTAATCCTCATCTCAGAAATTATCCCGCATGGGTCATAGTGCCATATGAAACTAACATGAAACTTCATTTCTTTCAACAGTCTATCTACTTCCCCCCTGGCGCCTCGGCTATTGCAGATGAAAGACCCTATTTTCCCTTTAATTCTAAGCTGTTGTTTCTTTTTCAGAGACACAAAATGTATGTCGTCGAAGTTAATCATTTTCCTTATGTACTCCACGGCAAATATCCTCACGGGAAGATACTTGGACAGTTTGTATGGAGCTAACTCGCATCCATATACTCTGATCTCGGTGTGGTTTTGGTAAAGATACCAGTCTCCAGTTTTTGCAAGGTCTAAGAGGTGTAAGATCCTCTGAATCTCCTCATTTATTCTTGGTTCAGTTCTTCCACTGAGCATGCTTACCATTGCGTGGTAAAACTGCTCAATAAATTGTTTGAAACTGAAGTCTGTGGAATTTTGTCTGAGTAGTGGAGTCCAAGCTATTACCGCCTGCGACCTCTCATCTTTGTCCATTTTCTACATTGAAAAGGAGAACCTGTCCACTTGAAAGAAAGTGAACATGTAAGCCAGTATTGAGGAATACCAGAACATGCCCTCTGTGGCGAAATTTGAAAACTTCTTGTGAATATTGTTCGCCAGGAAAGTGTCGTAGTCGAACTAAGTGGTAGGTTTTTCTCCTGTGGAGAAAATGGACAGAAAACCCAATATGAGTTCATCCACCCATTGGTCTAAAAAATAATCGAGCAGAGCACAGAGTGATGAAATGACTTGGTTTCCCTTCTCTGAGAATAGGGAGGAAGGATATGGGGGATTTGTCTTAGGGAGATGAGTAGCCTATGGGAGAAAAGCTAGAAAATCTGGGCTCTCCGAGGGAAAGATAGTTTCTAGTACAACTCTGTTATGACTTCTAGATTAAAAGGGGAGGCAGATTCATTTCTGGGTATCTGCATCATCTGATCAATGGTCTCTGGTGTGATGAAGAACAACGTTTATCTTGATGAAGATATTATGGCTCTCTGGTCGGGGAGGTATTGAGCCCATCATTTGAGGGTAAGTTCAAGGAAATGGTGAACCTGGGGGAAAATATATAGAGGAAGGTTGGACTCCCAAAGCCCAATTTCATCACTCTGATCTAAGAAAGTGTCTTTAAGCCATGACTGCAAATCCGCGAAGTCAAATTCGCACCTAGTGTCTCAGATTAAATGATATTTGTCGGCCAAATGGATCCTATGGAGATCAACAGGAGGTGGGAGGAAAGGATTTTCCTCGGCTTCTGCTTTCTTGGATTTTTGCACCATCATTGTGAAAATACCTACAATTGAAACAAAACATTAGTGTGAATGACTGTGGTTTTGGATGGCTGACTAGAACGGAGATAATATAGGGATAAAATCTCTAGTGCGAGGACAAAGTAAGCAATGGGAGAATGAAGGAAAAGAGTATTTTTGAGCAAACGGATACCATTTGGGCATGGGGGGAAGATCAGCAGGCTAACGAATAAGTTAGCCTGTAATAAATGGCCAACGCGTATTTTGGAGCGTGAGATGGCAGGTAACAATGAATGACGAATATGACCAGGTGACGTGGAGGGTGTTGATTGGGAAATGACCATGGTGAAGGGACTTGTAACGAGTGAACATGGGGAATGGACTAACAGAGTAATGAGAAGTGACCCTTAGGGGAAAATAATGGAAAATGTTGTCATGAGGAGACGGGGAGTATGTCAGAAAATGGTAAGTGGTACATGGAAGGAGTATGGAGCAATGGATTCCTGCCACATTAGAAAATGGGACCCGTTAGAAAAACATCGCATTCTGAACCTGCCCCACATCGTTAAAAA
>SNQJ01S0011936.1:67050-123556 GCA_010110895.2 Picea sitchensis
CAGATTCGTGCCTTTGTTATCCATGATTTCCCCCCCCCGTACCGTTAAAGGTAGAACGACCGGGGGGGGGTCCGGAAAAACTTGTCAACCGTAGATCTAAGTGCCAACACCCCAGCCATTCATCTGTGCGTCGTCTTTAATCTGTGAGAACAAACTCATATTTGCTCCAAAAAATTAGGATAAGCGCTTCATGTGGGTTTGCCCGGGCTGTCCCTGCTTTTATCACCATGGGGGTTAGGCATCCAACTTTTAAACATCAAAGATATGATTCACATCGATCATCATGCCTTGTTTTATTGAGATAAGGTAAACTAACCTATGCTCTAACCTACTTGCCTATGAAATTTAGCCCAGATTAAACTATTGGACTAATAAATTACTCTATCCTGGGGTTATTTGACCAAGATTAGGTAGTTTGGTCAAATTTATTCACTAGCTAACCTAATTTGCTTGGCTAAGTTTAAATAGTTTATCCAAGCTTATTCACTAATCCTATTAACATACCAATTGACCTCTTAGTGGTCAGTCTGTCAGCCCACAGTGCGAAAACCAGCTTGTTATGCCATGACTTTTTGTTTTCTTGCAATATCTTCTTAATAATGTTCACCAGGGTTTTATTGGATGACTTAGCCAGCCCATTTCCCTGAGGGTAATAATCTATGGAGTGTCCCAAACGGATATGATACGGGTTGCAAAAATCTATGAGTTTCTTAGATCGGAAAGCAACTGCATTGTCAGTTATGATTTTCCTTGGACACCCAAAACGAGACAAGATATTATTTTCTAGAAATTTAATAATGACATAATTAGTAGCTTGCCTGCTTGGTACAACTTCAATCCATTTTGTGAAATACTCCGTGGTGGTAAGAATCCACCTGTGCTGGCCCGAAGAGGGAGGATGTATTTCTCTGATAAAGTCTAATCCCCATTGTTGGAAAAGAGCTTCAATAGATATTGGTTTCAGGGGCAAAGGAAGGAGTTTATTTTTGCCCTCGAACACCTGAAATTTATGGCACGAAGTCACTCTCCAATGTACATCAACAAATAGTGTAGGCCAATAGAACCCAGCTCTGAGGATTTTATTAGCTGTGGTCTTCCAGCTCAGGTGACCACCACAGTCTCCCACATGAAATCATGTAATACTTTGTCAGCTTCATCCTTAATAGACAATTCAACAAAATACCTCCAGGATCCTTCCAATAAAGATTGCCTTCTAGAATGAAAAATTTTAATGTTTTCAATTTCAAAAACCTATCTTTAGTTTTTGTAAGACCAAGGGGAGCTTGTAAGTTATGCAAAACAAATATCAGGTCTTCATACCATGGAGAGTTCAGAAATACCTCTTTCACGCTTGGATTCGCCTGCGCTCCCTGTTCATCTAATGCAGCTAAGAAATTAATATCAAGAGAATGGAAATTAGGCTCATCCATNGACCTTTAATTAGTTTAGTAGGCTTAATCTCTATGTCATACTCCAAAATAATAGCGATCCATTTTCCTCTTCTTCCATCTGGATTGTCCTGGGTTAAAATTTCCTTTACTATGGCGTTTAGAACGTATGCAATGGTGTGGGAATGGAGAATATATACTCTAAAATCCTTTATGGATTTTACCATGCAAAAATCTTGTTTCTCCATTATTTTATAATTCAAAGAAACATCTCTTAAAGATTTACTGAAAAAGGCTATGGGTTGTTCATACCCTTTGTTGTTTTTCTATAGTAATATTATTGCAATGTTATGTTCATAAGTGAAAGAGAAAAGGACAAAAATTGTGGTGAAGTCAGGACTGATCAAAATTGGAGCCTGTGTGAGTGCATGTTTAACTTGTTCAAAATCCCGCCATTATTCAGTGTCCCATTTTATTTTTGTGCCCTTTTTTAACATGTTGGTGATGTTCCTAAGAAGCTCAGCCAGGTTAGGTATGAATCTTTTCAGGAAGTTTATTTTGCCAATGAAAGATTGTAACTCTTTGATATTCCTTGGGTGTTCAAGTCTCTGAATGGATTCTATTCTGCTAGGATCTATCTTAATTCCATCCTTAGAGATTATGTGCCCCAACAGTTTACCTTCCTCTAATCCGAAAAGGATTTTCTTAGGATTTAGAGAAATCCCAAATTTCCTACATTTCTCAAACACTCGTCTGAGATGTCATAAGTGCTCTTGATTAGGCTGGGAATAAACAGTTACATCATCCAAATAAATGAAAATAAATCTGCCAAGTTCTTCCACAAAAGTGATGTCCATCGCTCTTTGGAAAGTGGCCTCAACGTTCATCAAATTGAAAGGCATTTTCACGTACATGAAGGTACTCTAAGGTGTTGTGAAAGTTGTTTTCTCTTGATCATCTGGGTGAACAAGAACCTGGTTATAGCTTGAGAAACCATCTAGTAAGGAGATTCGGCTGGATCCAACTACCTTTTGTAATATGTGGTCCATTTTTGGCAGGGGGTAGTTGTCCTTTAGGGAAACCTTGTTTAGGTTTCATAAATCAATGTAAAGCCTCATTTCCCCAGTTTTCTTTCGAGTTGGGACCAGATTTGAAACCCATTTGGAAAATCGTAAGGGAACTATGATTTTATCATCATACATCTTTTTGATTTTTTTTTCTATCAGGGGAAGTAACTTGGGATTGATTCTCCTAAGTTTCTGTCTAAAAGGTTTTTGATCTTCTTTTATTGGGATCCTATGTTGTATGATTCTTGTGCCATAAGATTTTAAGTCTTCATAACCCTAAGCAAACACATCCACATATTCCTTGAAAAGTTCAATGTATTTGAGTTTCTGCACAGGGGGTAAAGATTTGGAAATTTTTACCATCTTCGGTTTCTCTTCTGTCCCTATGTTATAGCCTTCAACCTATTTACCATTGGCTTCAATTTTAGGTTTTTTTAGCTACATCATTAAAATCAAATAAGTCTTCTAACAAAACTAAACCCCTAGGTACAACATTACTCTTTAAATGAAAAACATTAGAATCTATCTCATCTTCACCTGATTCTTATGAATCCATTTTATTTACACTATTATTTCCAAAAATAGATTTATTTACATTTTCATCATCGTTTTCTAAGTCTATGTTTGTACACTCGAAATCATTTTTGCATTGTAGAAAATATTCAATTTGGTTATCATTCCCAAACACCTGTCAGTATCTGATGTTGTCCGAGACAGTCGATCTACACTTCACCTCCACCATGTATGGGCGAGTGGAACAAAAAGGTATATTGCATGTAGTTGTTGACGTTGCTAAGCCATCTACTATAATGTTCTGTCCCCTGGGCATCACCTGCAAATCAATTTCTGTGAAACATTGAAGGGCATCCAAAACAAAATTCCTATAAGCTCTAAGCCTGGGATGTTTTACTGCATACTCACCTTTAATTTGTTTGATAATTAATTTAGAATCGCCTCTTACCATGATTTGTTTGGCACCAACCTTCTTTAGTAGTTTAAGACTGAGCATCAAAGCCTCGTACTCGGCTACGTTGTTAGTGAATTGAAAATTCATCTTGTAAGAATGGTTCTCCAAATACATGGATTTTTTATTATGCAACCAGACTCCTTCTCCAGCTCCCTCTTTGCTTATAGCTCCATCGAAGTCCATGCTCCAGAAATCTGCTGGCAATTCTTCACTTATTACGATTTCCTTCCCTTTTGCCTCAGTGATTTCTTGGCCTTCTTTCGGGTCAAATGTATCTTCTTCCAGCTGAGCGATTTGTTCTTCCATATCACCATCGTTATACAAGATGAAGGAATCTAGATCGGAGTGTGTAGAGTACAGAGGATAGTTATGTGGCTTTTCTTGGCTGCTGACCATATATTTCATCAGCGTCTCTCTATATAGTATTCTCTATTGCTTGAATACTAGGATGGTGGCATATGACACATCCAACTGCAACGTGCCTTTCAACTTTCCCCCCCAAGACCTGGATAACAACATACCATATTTCAGGGGAATGTCCGCAACCACAACATCCATAACCATGTTTTTTGCTAGAATCTGAACTAGGGTGATGCATAAGTCTTTGATTAACCTGATACATCTGACTTTGCTGGAGTCAAAAGAGTGCAAATCCTTGTAGGGCTTGGTGACCTCGCGTCCCAGTTTTTCCATCACTGGTTTAGGCATCATGTTGTGGGAAGCACCCAAATCTAACATAGCATTGTGCAGAATCAGGTTGTGTATATTAAGGCTGATGTAAAAAGGAGCGACATCACTAGTGTCAGTCTGACCATCAAATTCAGGGCCAAACATGAGTTCAGGTTGATCATCGGTAAGATTTACCGTGTCTGAATGATTCGCGGATCCGACCGTTAAGGCCTTCCTTCCTATATCAGGCTCAATGCTCAGCGCTTTGATCACTTACGGATGGTAAATGTTCTTACTCGTCAACTTGGAAAGGTGAATAGAAATCTTCACTTTGGTTAATTCCCCTTCAAGGTTGAAAGGAGTAGGTGCTCTTCTTTGGCTCAACAATTCTGGTCTATCCACCATAGTTTTCTAGGCAGAAGTACTTGGTCGATTGGTTGATGAAGCCTCAGTCTGTGTTGATCTTTGTAAAATGGTAGGGTTTATTTTTGCTGGAGGTTCAACATTACCTTTCTCAAGGATCTTCTCGATAGAAGGCTCATAGGTTTTCTTGGTTTCGACTATTTTCTTCATTTTAGTTACCTTTTTTGGGGAATTTTCATTTGTCTTTTTGCTTCACAGATTGTACTACCGGTGTACCTCCAAAATGGCATTTTCAAATGCATGTTGATCTGTATCCTCTGCTTCGTCACTTAACTCTGTTTGAGAAAGAAGGAAAAGTTATTTCTCTTCATGAGTAAGGAAGATGGCTTCATTTTCGTGAACGCCCATGGGGTTTATATGCATGTCATCTAATTATTCAATTGTCTCTTCACCTTCATCGGCATAATTTTCCTATAGGGGTGGTCTGATATGTTGATCAACACCCCTTTGTTCTCTTTGATCCCTAGGATCTCTCTGCCTTATTTGATGGGGATTTCTTCTGAAGTTAGGATTCTGAATTTGTGGAGCTGGTGGGTTTTCTCTAGGAGGATTTCTTTCAGTTATAATAAGTCTCTTCATCATCCTTTCCATTACTCTAGCTAAGGAATCCAATTTGACGCCAGAAGAGGATGTGGAAGGTTCCTCTTTAATCGTGACTCTCCTATCTATCCTCTATCATGCCCTTCTAGCTAACAAGTTGGCCTCCACACTTATTGCACTTTTCTGCATGTCCTCCAGAGTGGTAGAGTTTCTTTCCCTTAATTGGTATGACATATCAACGTCGAAACCGTCATGGAATTTTATCAACGGAAAACCTTGTGGAGGTTTAATATTGGTTGGAATTACATTGTACAGATTGCCGAAGCGGGTGGAGTAGTCTTGTACTATCTCTCCTTGATTCCTTCTGATGTTTTCATATTCTGACAAGATTTAGAGAGGATTTTTCTTTACCTCCCATCTGTCCAAAAAACTTCTTTGAAACACTGCAAGGTCAACCAATGACGTAGCACGTAAGACTTTGTACCATTTCTTAATGTCCCCAGTCAGAATCTGCGCAAATACTCTCATTTGAATGTCATCTTCATCCACTTCATGCAAGTCAAAATAGTCATTCATTTTATCAACGTGTTGTTGTGCGTTCAAGGGCCCAGTACCATCAAACTATGGAAGTCTTGTTTGATAGTCCTAGGGCATGGCATGTAAAGGTGCATCCAACACCAAGAGAGAATATCTAGCCACCATGGTAGGTGGAGGAGGAAGGAAAACAACTTGGATGAGAGGTGGAGCGGTGATAGAAGATGAGGAGGATGAAGGACTAGTAGGAACAGAGTGAGCGGGATGAGGTTTTACAAAGGCTGCAACGATAGATATGGCAGAAAGTTCGACTAACTGCTGGAAGTGGGCTTGGTGTACAACTTGATCAAGATTCACTTCCAAAATTTCTAGCTTATCGGATTCTCGAAGGAATATTTTATCAGGGTCTTCCCTGGGAGATAGTAATTCAAGGGTCCGGGGTTACAGGATGGTTGGGTCTAGAACGGTTTCAGTCACAAAGCTATCAGATTTCATTCTAAAAAGGTTTTGTTCAAAAATGATGTCAAAGTCGAGATCCTGAAGGGAAACAAGCTCCTATGGAAGAGAAGGGGACCTATGACTCCCTAAAACTTCTACAATGGTCTTCTTTCTGAGTAACTGTTTTGGATTATCAGTTGCTACTGCAGGTTCTGGGTCTAGGTGGGATTGAGTATAAGCTCTTTTAGGAGCCAGATTTTATAATTTTATGTATTTTTATTTTTATGAATCTGGGATTACTATATACAATCTTTTAACAATTTCTAAACATTATCTTTTCTCATATTTATAATTAGTTTAGAAACAATGTTTTCTTCTAGGGAAATGGAAACGTGGGGTTGAAAGTTTGTTCAGTTCTCTAGTATGGTCACCACTATGTTAACGCTCTATAAATTCCCATAGGTTGTCATAGTAGAATAAATTTACCAAAGGTAACTTTATCCAACAACTTCGAAACTAGAATCTAGCCCTACTAGCTTCAAAGATGGATCTCTTTGTATGATTTAGATATGTTTTAACTTTGAGATATTAGGCTAGTTAAATAAAATAAGATTGAACGGTTTGTTTTTGTTTTTGTTTTCGTTAAGTTGGATAAAAAGATTTTTACGCCTCCATTGGGCTATGGGGTCTGTTTTATAAAGATAGAGATCTAAACAGAAATAAAAAGATTATTTTCACAAGGCAAGATAATGCATTCATCGGATTCTTTAGCAGTAAAGTGATGGATAGCAGAAAATATGAGAATATCTAGTAAATTAAAGAAGCATTTAAGAATTTCTTCACTGTAATATCATAAAGATAAACATTAAGATCTTTCAAAGTCGGAAACAGGGTATACAAAGATAAATCCTACAACATGCGCTACTTTTAAAAGATTAGATTAGAAAACAATATGGCAACTGAGCGAGAGAAACATTTAACACAGAAAAGTAAACATCACCAATGAATAACACGCAAGAATCCTGTGAAAATCCCTTTGTATTACTGGAAGATCTCCTGATCAACGATTACAGTCTTTATGGCTTACAGGGCATAAAGATCAACCCTCGATACTTCAAAGTTTGAAGTATTTATAATAAAAAATTACATATGATCCTATCATTAAAGATCAGGATGTGGCAGTTCTAAATTTAGATAACTAACTCAACAAGATACAAAAACTTAGGAACTGTTTGATGATGTGTTGAAATATTCATGTTGATTTCTGGGGTAAACCGTTGGTGAGTCCTCTACATGACTTCGTCCGATTGGATTGTTGACTGGGCTTGGACACCTAAGCTCTTACTCGATCAGATTGCATAGCTCTTCCCATCGAAGGTGACTGGGAATGATGACTTTGAGTAGCCTTCAGTATATTTCATCCATCTCTATATACTTGGCAAAAGTTGGCTTGACGATGAAAATATACTGGATCTCGTGTTGTATGTTGATGTCTGACTACAAAGCTTCTAAGAACACCTTGCCCGTTATACTGCCCTGTAATCCCGAGAATTTCGAGCTATCTTTAGCCACTGTGGCTAGCTTCTTTTTATATCAGAGAGTGTCATTAAATTTTCATTTATAACCCGTAAGCCAGGGAGGCCTTTCTTCTGTAGAGCTTCAATTTTCCTGAAAAATCTTTGCACTCCTATGTCCATAATCTGGACCTTTTCCTCTAGCTGTAGCATTAGTCCTCTTTTGGTCAGAACCCTCTTGAGCTCAAGGATGGTTTCTGTCCTATCTTCAATCTTCAACTCCTCTAACTCTTCTCTGGTTTTTGAATTCAAAAATTTAATGATCTCAGTGGATTCTGTGGGCATCTTTCCCAATTCTCCTCTTATTCTCTCAATATCCTGCTTTCTTTTTTTGCACCAGTTCGTTTTGCTCGAACATGATTTGTACCATAGGCCATATTTCATTTATGGATTTGGAGATATATATCTAGACACTTTCCTTGGCCTCAACAAGTGTTTTGCCTACCACTATTTTCTTTTGAAGCTGTTGCAGTTCCTATTTGAGCTTGTCTAATGTTTGATTCTCCATGGAGTAACTGGTTTGGTAAGAAGACTTGAGTTCCTGAAGATTATCAACCTCTTTTTTAAGTCTGCCAATCTCTTTCTCTTGCAAGTTCATATCCTCCATGGATTTTTCCAGTTCTATTGTCTTCTCCAGAGCTGTTAGTGGAGTTTTTGAGGGAATTTCTACTGAGGGGATTCCTGCTGTAGATGTTTGGATTACTCCTATGAGTGGAACTGTGCTCAATGGAATGACTTCCATAGGCTTTGATTTTTCCTTCTCTTTCACTAACCTTTCCAGTTCTTCTTCCATCTCTTTCAACTGTGCATTCTACTCCATGATCAACTTGAGCATCTCATCATTTTCTCCTTCTCTCTCAGCTATCTCCTTTGCCTGTGCATCTTCCATTGGTGGAAGTTTCAACTGTTTCCTCAAATATGCTATATCAACATTTTTTGTTTTTATCATCTCCTCGACTTCTTTCAGATTCAAGGGGTCATACCCAATCCTGAGGACCAATTATTCCAATGTCTTAATTATTTTATCCTTTGCAAAGGATGATATCTTTTCTAATTTCAACTATGTCTGAACATTGCTCAGAGATACCTGTAATTTAGCAGCCACAATAGAATCATTTTCCAATGTGGAGAAAACCATTTCTCTATTTTTCCTATGCATATCCATCTGATCAGCGGGATGCACATCTCTAGTATGAAACTTGAATGTTTCTCTTTTGTAATCAGTGATGGCTTTCAGGTTCGGCATCTGTGCCTGCAGAAAATCCATGTGCATTCTACCCTTATCTGTATCGAATGCATAAAATAGTCTGTGTTGTGTCGTTGCTGTCTATTTACAAAACTGAGCATAAGTATTGTTGGTTAGCGTCTGATTTTTCTTTTTGATCAAGTCATACTTCTCAAAAACACTCAACTTTGGTCCTACTTTACTTGGATGATCAACTAGTGGAGTATCTGTAGGCTTCCTGGATGAAACTATAAACATGATCTATTTGTTGCCTATGCTAAGAAGTGACCAATCATCTTTCATAGTTGTAGTGGATTGGATTTCCTTTTCACTAGTTGTGTCAGATGTATGACTGGCTTTTGGCCTTTTGGTGTGTAATTGGAAATCTTCAACTGAGACTTCAGTGACGGAAGGTGAAGTATCCTTCCTGGATATTTTCTCTTTGGGAACCTGTGGTGTAGTTCTCTGTGAGATGGTGACTGAAGGGTCCTATTGTTCTATCTCTACCATAGTGTTTGTCTCCAAATCTGTTTTATTTGGGAACTTCTCTATCTCAGGCTTGGGTGTATGAACATATGGAACATTTTTATTTTTAATCCTCATCTCAGAAATTATCCTGCACGGATCATAGTGCCATATGAAACTAACATGAAACTTCATTTGTTTCAACAGTCTTTCTGATTCCTCCCCGACACCTCGGCTATTGCAGATGAAAGACCCTATTTTCCCTTTAATTCTAAGATGTTGTTTATTTTTTAGAGACACAAAATGTATGTCGTCGAAGTTAATCATTTGCCTTATGTACTCTAGGGAAAATATCCTCACGGGTAGATACTTGGGCAGTTTGTATGGAGCTAACTCGCATCCATATACTATGATCTTAGTGTGGTTTCAATAAAGATACCAGTCTCCAGGTTTGGCAAGGTATGAGAGGTGTAAGATCCTTTGAATCTCCTCATTTACTCTTGGTTCAGGTCTGCCACTGAGCATGCTTACCACTAGGTGGTAAAACTACTCGATAAACTGTTTGAAACTGAACTCTGTGGAATTTTGTCTGAGTAGTGGACTCCAAGCTGCTACCGCCTGTGGCCTCCCGTCTTTGTCCATTTTATGCATTGAAAGGGAGAACCTGTCCACTTGAAATAAAGTGAACATGTAAGCCAGTATTGAGGAATACCGAAACATGCCCTCTATGAAGAAATTTGAAAACTGCTCGTGAATATTGTCCGCCAAGAAAGTGTCGTAGTTGAACTGAGTGGTAGGTTTTTCTTCTGTGGAGAAAATGGACAGAAAACCCAATATGGGTTCATCCACCCATTGGTCTGAAAAATAACCAAGCAGAGTACAGAGCGATGAAATGACTTGGTTTCCCTTCTCTGAGAATGGGGAGGAAGGATATGGGAGATTTGTCTTGGGGAACTGAGCAGCCTGTGGGAAGAAAAGATCGAAAATCTGGGCTCTTTGAGGGAAAGATAGTTTCTGGTACAACTCCATTATGACTTCAACATTAAAAGGGGAGGCATATTCAGTTCCGGGTATCTACATCATCTGATCAATGGCCTCTAGTGTGATGAAGAACAAAGTTTCTTCTGATGAAGATACTATGGCTCTCTGGTCGGGGAGGTAATGAGCCTGGCATTTGAGGGAAAATTCAGGGAAATGGTGAACCTGGGGGAAAAGATACAAAGGAAGGTTGGACTCCCAAAGACCAATTTCATCGCTCTGATCTAAGAAAGTGTCTTTGAGCCATGACTGCAAATACGCAAAGTCAAATTCACACCTATTGTCTGGGATTAAATGATCTTTGTCGGCCAAATGGATCCTGTAGAGATCAATAGGAGCGGGAGGAAAGGATTTTCCACGGCTTCTAGTTTCTTGGGTTTTGGTGCCATCACTATGAAAATACCTGCAATTCAAACAAAACATTAGTGGGAATGACTGTGGTTTTGGACGACTGACTGGAACAGAGATAAGACAGGGATAAAATCTCTTGTGCGAGGACAAAGTAAGAAATGGGAGAATCAAGGAAAAGAGTAGTTTTGAGCAAATGGATACCCGTTGGGCATGGGGGACAAATCAATAGGCTAACAAATAAGTTAGCCTGTAATAAATGGCCAATGGGTCTTTTGGAGCGTGAGATGGCAGGTAACAATGAATGACGAATACAATTAGGTGACGTGGAGGGTGTTGATTGGGAAATGACCATGGTGAAGGGACTTGTAACGGGTGAACAAGGGGAATGGACTGACAGAGTAATGAGAAGTGATCCTTAGGGGAAAATACTGGAAAATGATGTCATGAGGAGACGGGGTTATGTCAGAAAATGGTAAGTGGTACATGGCAGGACTATGGAGCAATGGATTCCTGCCACATTAGAAAAGGGGACACGCCAAAAAAAAATCCCATTCCAGACCCCCCCCCCCATCGTTAAAAACAAACCGGTCAGGGGGGTCTGAAAATTACCATCAACCATCCATCGATGCACCTATCGTTGGACCGTAGATCTGTGCATAATGTTAAACTAGCATTCCGGACCCCCCCCCCACCGTTAAAAGAAGAACGGTCAGGGGGGTCCGTAATTCAATCTCCACCATGGATCTAGGCACCGACTTCTCATCCGTTCAGATGTGCACCTTTTTTATCCATGATTCCGGACCCTCCCTACCATTAAAGGTAGAACGGTGGGGGGGGGGGTCCGGAAAAACTTGAAAACTGTAGATCTGAGTGGTAGCACCTCAACCGTTCATCTGTGCGTTGTCTTTAATCTGTGAGCACAAACTCATATTTTATCTGAAAACTTAGAATAAGCACTTCATGTGGGTTTGCCTGGGCTTTCCCTACTTTTATCACCATGGGGGTTAGACATCCAACTTTTAAACATCAAAGATATGATTCACATCGATGATCATGCCTTGTTTAATTAAGATAAGGTAAACTAACCTATTCTCTAACCTACTTTCCTATGACATTTAGCCCAGATTAAACTATTGGACTAAGAAATTACTCTATCCTGGGGTTATTTGACCAAGATTAGGTAGTTTCGTCAAATTTATTCACTAGCTAACCTAATTTGCTTGGCTAAGATTAAACAGTTTAGCCAAGCTTATTCACTAATCCTATCAACATCAATTTAAAGGACTTGGCCATGTTTAAACTGTATGAACCAAGTCATTGTTATTGCTTGGGGATCTATTCAATTTCTTTTATGCCCTCTTTTATTCTTTTTCTTTCTTTTCTTTTTCTTCTTTCCTTTTCTTTCTTTTCTTTTTCTTTCTTTTATTTTTCTTCCTTTTCTTTTTCTTTTTTCTCAAATTATTTGCAAAATGAAAAATTATTTGGCAACCAAAGAAAATAAAGGATAAAATTTTCAGTCACCAGTTGATCCTATAAATTATAGGGTTACAACATACAACACGGTTGGATAAAGGAGACTCTCTTATTCTTGTAGGCATTATGTTGATTATCTATCACACAAAGAGTACTGCTCCGAGTTCTCTGTCTCCTTATTTTCCTCCTTCGCCTGAAGTCTACAGACTAAAAATTTATGCTCTGATACCACCTGATGCAGACCCCCTATCCCTCTTAAGGGCTGCGTGACCTCTTGGTCAGGATCTTCCGATTTTGGAGCCAAAATGGCTCTTCTGGTTCCAAACTGGAATCCTTAAAATGAACACACAGGTCCCCCACAAATTCTCAGTTGGATTTTCCAAGCACCAAGCGTGAGCTCCCACAGCACACGACCAAGAGCCGTGACCTTGCGCTAAGACAGAAAGGGCGCTTGTCGTGGACCGAAACTTCACAAGTCAAGCATCCCGTCCCTTTGTTCTTCGAATCCCCGATCACCAAAATGCCGAAATATCATGGATCGGGACTTCACAAGTCAAACATCCCGTTCCTTCATCCTTCGAACCTATGGTTGCCGAAATGTCGAAATGTCGTGGGTCGAGACTTCATAAGTCAAGCGTCCCATCCCTTCGTCCTTCAAACCCCTGGTTGCCTAAATGCCGAAATGTCCCAACACCTATTCCTTCGGGTTTTCATGTTTCATGAAATCATAATGAAAGGGATATATCTGCTCCTTGGAATCCCCAGTTGCAGAAATGCCAAAATACCAAAATGCCTTGGTGTTCGATCAATGGCTCACAATACGCCCTGGGATCTATGATCCACGTACGACTCGCTATTTCGTTATTTATTGATTCGGGGTTTTGGGAGACAAGCACCTCTATCCTTCCAACTCGCGATACCCGAAATTGCGAAATGGACCAACGACCCAGAGCTGCCTGTGATCGACGGTTCACGTCAAGTCACGATTTCACGATTTCGCGATTTGGGGTTTTGAGAGACAAGGATCTCTATCCTTCCAACTCACTGTACCCGAAATCGTGAAATGGACCAACAATCCAGATCGATTTGAGATCAATGGTAAGTATTCCTCCTAAGATTTAGAAGTCAAAAATCCCTCGCCGCTAACCTCCTCGTAGCTCCACCTTATCCAACGGTTGGCGGGGTTTCGACATTTCTCCTCAAGGACTCTCCACCGTCCATTCAAATCTTCGGGATCTCCTCTCCTGGATCTACACAGTGTTAGATCCTATGCTCCTACCTCAAATCAGATGATCTGTGGGATCCTCCATCACGTTCCAATGCTCAACGACGTTCTTCCTCCTGATATTTTACTCACTCCAGACTTAGAAGATTTTCTAGGTCTTCGAAGACTCGATCTTCGCTTCTTCTAGGGAATGAGTTATTGGATCTCTATAACACTTCCCGAAGTGTTGTCCTGCCTGACCTTTGTCTAGTTCAGAATTCGATTTCCCACGCACTCCTTGCGTCTAAGGGATTTTGATAAATCAAATACATGGTATTTCTCGTAGATAAATTCCTCTTGATATCCTTACATTCCTCTCTGTCTCGATGCACACCTTGCATAGCTTCCAATGAAGAGAAACAATTAAAACTGGAAAAACTCACAGTTCCATCCACTTGTTCATGTAAACAGAAATGACAGAAAAATGCACATAGTCCACAAACCATACATTTGGATCAATTTTCCTTCTATTATATTCACAAGCGCCCAATGTCTATAGAATACATTCAAAATTACAATAACTCAAAACACTGATATCTCCTGCTAACTCACAGTTCTCTCTTACAACTAATTTCTCTCTTTATTGTGGCTCTCTCTAACTGGGTGTACAAACTTCTACATAACTCAAAAATGTTTCTAGGGTTTCCCCTAGCTACTTGCCTACTCCAGAATTCATCGTATGTTATCTTATTTCAATCGCATTCCAGAGAAGAAGTGGAAACTCCTGCTCTGTTTACAATTTCAAAACTTGCCTCAAAGGGTAAAATTCGGCACCGGTTCAAGTGTGCCTCCAAAGGTGAATTTCGACGCTGAGTGGAGGCGAATTCCAAAATCGATTGTAATTGCCCGTTGAAGTTCTATAAGAACTCTCACATGTTGAGTGGTCTTTCATATGTTCTCTTGCAAACGATGCTCCTGCATCACCCCCATACTTTTAACTTCGACATTTGATAAATAACATGGGCCCCCTCATTATGTTTAGTTTGTATTTATGGATTTTCAAGGGCTTGGTAAGGATTATCTTCCTACGCTTTGACATTTCTCTTTTCTTGATTGATCCCTCCCTAATTATTTCACATTGAAACTTATTAGGAGCTTTCATAGGAATGCCTTGACCTTTACCTCATATTTTAAACAAGTTTTCTTTCACTTAGAAATTTCTTTTTAAAAAAACAAGTGCAAAAATTTCCTTACCAATCCAAAAGTTTTCTTCAAAATATGTTTTTTCTGAAGAAAATTATCATTCATGACATAAGTCATTTCACTGAGAACTTGTTTCCTCGTGATACATCATGTTTTTCTAAGAAAAAAATGTCCTCAAGATATGCCACATTTCACCGAGAAATGGTTTCTTTCACAATACAATCACAGTCTTTCTGCTAGAAAAAAACAATTTCCAACCTTGGATATGTTGCTCCAATAATTTTTTCTTCAGACGATATGTCACTAATAATTTTATTTTCCAATGACACAATTATCTCAAAAATATTTTTTGAACATGATATATGTAAGGCCCGTGCATACAGAGCCTCATAAAAATAAAAATAAATATAAAAATTCTATCTTATTTACTTCTTTATTTACTGTATAAATATAATAGTAATGTTCAACAAAATAAAAATGAACAACAAAATAATGAACAACATCAGCATACTAATGAACAACATGTTCCAGCATAATAATCATGTTCAACATAATAATCATGTTCAACATAATAATAATGTTCAGCAGAATAAAAATGAACAACATAATAATGAACAACACCAACATAATAATGAGCATGAGGTATTTACCTCAACCTGATGTTGAACCTCAACCTGATGTTGAACCTCAACCTGATGTTGAACCTGAAGCTGATGAATCCTGCCCAAACTAAGTAACCTCCAAACCAACTAGGAACATCCTCTATGGCTCCCTATCTGATCCAGGTGGATATTGGTGGCCACCCACCTCTTCCAACGGTCTCAAAACAGTTTTCTGACAATTTTGGCAATTTACTATTTTTAATAGTTTTAACTTCCGGGGCCATTTTGAGGGCCTAAATGAAGGTTTTTCTGGACAGATCTTCTCAATTATATTCAAAGGCATGACTGATCCCCCAAAATGAATCTCCTCAATGATACCTTTCCAACGGGCTATCATACACCTAAAACGGGGATCGTATGTAAAAGTTGCGACCCCGGGAAGTTGATGTACTAACTTACCCAAACGGGGCCTACATGACTTTTGACACTTCATCTCCTAGGGTTAGGTTTTTGGATCTCTAGGGTTTTTGGATCTCTAGGGTTTTTGTATCTCTAGGGTTTTTGGAATTCTTTTTCATTGTAAAAAGGTCTTCAGAGCCTCATTGTAATCATCTTCTTGCAAATGAGCGCAGTCGTCACATCTCTTCTCAAAGATAAGCCGCCACCATTCCAACATGCTTGTTTCTGCTGCATTTTACAATTTCATCTTATTTCCTTATTGAATAGAAAACTAGTTTTACTGTATCTCTGTTATTTTGTGTTAAGCACCTATTAATAATCTATACTCATTTCATTATGCTCATAAAATCTGGATTAGTGGTATCAGAGCGGTCTGATCCTTGTCGTCTTAATGCATGTCCCCAATGAGGTCGGAGTACAAAGAGTTGGGTCTCGAGATTGTTTTGATTGATGACAAAATCTCTTGCAAGCCCAAGAAACCTATCATTGCAGGAGAAAAGAAAGATGATGGCATAGGATATCCTTTCAAACTGTTGATTGAGGAATCCCTCACCCAACAAAGGAATGATATGATGGATAATTTCTCACAAATCCTTCAATGACTCCCAACAAGTGACGCATCTTCTTCGAGCGGAGGCACCACCCCCTTCAAGGTACAAATAAACTTTGATATTCCTATACTTGAAGGTCATATAGATGCAGATGATGTAGACAAGTGGTTGAATATACTAGAACGATATTTTTCTGTCCATAACTTTTCGAATAGAGAAAATATTACTTTTGCACTCCTCAAAGTCGTTCCCCATGTCAAAGATTGGTGGGAAACTTTCTGTGAGAAAAAGGAAACAGGGGAACCCTCATTATTTACAGTCACGACCACTTGGGATTCCTTTAGGTATGTTATTAAGGAACAATACAACCCTGTCGGAAGTTATGACGACTTTTATACCAAATGGACCACACTGCGACAAGAAAGAGACCAAGCAGTGCCAGATTTCATGAATATCTTTCATACCTTGCGCACCAAGCTGGGTATAAAATATTCAGAGTGACATCTGGTGCTCAAGTATCGTGAAACTATGCATAGATACATCCATACCAAAATCAAATTTTTGGACATCTCATCCTTGGGTGCAACCTACCAATATGTCATCAAATCGAGTAGAAGCTCAAACAGAAGACGCAGAAATTTGGGCTTGGGAACCCCTCACAACAAAATCCAGGAAAGGGTGACCCCAACCCATAGAGAAAAGGATAGAGAAAATATGGAAAGTATTAGGACAACCAGTCCAAGCCGTAAGAAAATAATGACACTGGAAAGACAAAGAAATATACTGGGAAGTGGTTCGACTTCCATAAGATCCCTTAGCATAACACTGTTGACTGTGACTCGAAGAAGCCACTGGTGGCCAAAGGGAAAGCCTTTGACTTAGATGGGGTTTCAGAATCTGAGCCAAAACCATAAAGGGGAAGACATATCATTGACGCGGAGCCCAGTGCCATCATTGCTACCACCAAGCTCCAACCTGGTGAAACAAATGAGCCAAAAGGAGAACGCCTCTTCCATTCATAGATGTGGGTAAAAGGCACCCCATTGCACTTCATCGTGGATAGAGGCAGCTAGAAGAACCTCATATCAACATATGTCATCAAGCGGTTGGCCCTGCCGACAGCACTGCACCCACAAACCTACACCATTGGATGGCTCCGCCAAGAAAGCAATATTTGCGTCAGCCAACAGTGTTGACTGTCGCATGACATCAATCCATTCAAAGAATACGTATTGTGTGATGTTTCTCCTCTTGAAGTTTGTGATGTTATTTTGGGCCAACCTTATTTCTAGAAACATCATGTTGTATATGAGTCTAGGCCTTGTAGTGTTATTATCACTTTGAACAGGAAATTGTATAGGATACCTGAGGCAGTCCCACCTAGTTCTATTTCCTTGATATCTGCTAAGTAATGAAGGAAGGTCATCTCTCAGATGGGGAAGTTTGTCTTCTTCGTGATTCTCTCTCAGAATAAGCGAAATATCATAACCACATCCAGGGTATCTGCGACTGACCTCTCCACACAACATAAGCAAGTAGATAAGGTCACGAAAGAATACTCAGATATCTTATCCTCACCTATCGAGGTACCTCTGCACTTCCAAGTCAAGCACCCCATTGATCTGACCCCTGATGCACCACTACCTAATGGGCTAGTCTATTGTCTCTCTCTATTAGAGAATGAGGAGATCAAGCGATAGATCCAATAACTTCTCCAAAAGGGGAAGATCCATCCCAGCTCATCATCTTGTAGGAGCCCAATCATGATGGTACAAAAGAAAGATGGAACTTGGCCAATCTACATTGATTATCAGGCTCTAAATAAAATAACAGTCGAAAAATGGTACCGAATTCCCCGAATCGATGACCTCCTTGATCAACTCATGGGGGAAAAATACTTCAGTAAGATTGATATGAATTCTGTCTACCACCAGGTCTCGATAGAAGAGACAGATGTATGGAAAACCACCTTCAAGTCAAAGGAAGGCCTTTTTGAATGGTTGGTCATGCCCTTTGGTTTGACAAATTCTCTATCCACTTTCATGAGGATGATGGATGATATCTTGTGACCATTGAACAATACTTTTGTAGTGGTGTATATGGATGAAATTCTCATTTGCAGCAAGACTTGGGACAAACACTTGCAGCATATTCAACAGGTTCTGCACACCCTGCGACAACACAAGCTATATGCCAACTTGGAAAAATGATCCTTTGGCATGGACATGGTCCATTACCTAGGCTACATAATTGATCAGCATGGCGTAAATGTGGATCCAGCCAATATCCAAGTCATTCGTGACTAGCCAACCCCAACCACACTCACTGAGATTCGAAGCTTCTTGGGCCTTGCCAATTTCTACTGTAGGTTGATGTTGGGATTCTCCCATATTGCATGGGCCCTTAGAAAAATAACCAAGGCTGGTGGTAAGGTGAAATTTGCATGGGTCCAGTCCCAACAACAAGAATTCGATGATTTGAAGCAACACTTGTGCTCATCCCCGATACTTTCACTACTATACCTACAACAACCCTTTGAGATTGAGACAGATGCTTCAGACTATGTTGTGGGTACCGTTATCACTCAGCATGGCCACCCCGTGGGCTATCATAGTGAGACACTATTAGATTTTATCCATAAGTACCCTACTTATGACAAAGAAATGCACTCCATTGTGCAAGCTTGCTACTAGTTGAGACATTACATTCTTGGGAAGGAGACAATCATCCACACTGGTCATAAGCCACTGTAGTTCATGCAGACATAAGGAAAATTGCAGAATGATCACCATAAAATGTGGTCCACATACTTGCATCAATTCCACCTCAACATCAAGTATAAAACAAGAAGCACCAATCGTGTCCTTGATTTACTCAACAGATCGCCAATTGCGACACTCACCACGGTGCTATACGCCTGTGGCCATGAGACCTTGGGATGGCCCCAACTATATGAGATAGACCCGGACTTCGCCACCACCTACCAAATGTTGGGTGCAAATGAAGTTGTCGATAATTTCCATCTTCAGGATGGGTTGTTGTGTCATCTGAGCCATATTTGTGCTCCATCAAGCAAGCGAGCGAAGCTGATCTGGGAAGCCCACTACAGTCAGGTGGAAGGACACTTCAGTGTCAAAAATACAGTGGCGATGCTACAAAAACATTTCTACTAGCTGAAACTTCGACATGAGGTTAGCAAGTATATCAGGTCCTACATTGCCTGCACTATTTCCAAACTGACCACTAAGAAACAAGGCATGTACACCCCTCTTCCTACTCCTGACAGGCCATGGGAATCCATCTCAATGGACTACATGTCGGGCCTCCCATCAACCAAGAGGGGAAATGACTATTTTTTTGTGGTTGTTGATCTCTTTTCTAAGATGGAAATTATGGTTACCTACAAGAAGAACATCACAACAGAGGCCACTGCCAAGCTCTTCTTTGAACGAGTTTGGGTACATTTTGGAATTGCACAAACCATTGTCTCATATGAGGACAATCGATTTCTCAGCACATTCTAGTTGAGCCTTTGGTCACTGCTGGACACTCATCTCACCAAATCCACAACCTTCCACCCCGAAACATATGTCCAAACCAAGGTCGTCAATTGAATGATTGTGCATATCCTTTGCATGTATAATTCAAAGCACCCTCTCACATGGGATGAGATCCTTCCCTATTTCCAAAATAGCTACAATCGAGCCTTGCATAAATCAACCGAACACAACCCCTTTCAAGTGGGGTTGGGATTCCAACCATTGGGTCCCATAGATATTGCACTTCCCCTTGCGATCACCTCGACCAACTCATCTCCTACTCCAACTGAAGTTGACAAAGCCACCCGGTTCATTGATCAGATCCAACACATCAGCCAATAGGTTCAGGATATGCTACATAAGTTCAATGACAAGTACAAAAAGTGCCATGATCAACATTGGGTGCCACATAAGTTTCAGGTGGGCGACAATGTTTGATTGCACTTGCAGAAAGAATGCCTTACAAGACCCCATCAGAAGCTTCCCCCACTTCGTTATGGATCATACACCATCACCAATGGCATGGGGGATAACACTTTTGAGCTCAACATTCCTCCTTTCCTTGGCTTGTACCCAGTGTTCAACGTGGATCTCCTTCGCCCTTATTTCCCACCATTATTGGACACCTCAGACGTAGCAGAGAAGATGACACCAACAAAGCTCAACCCCGATTGCATACAACAAGCATCCAACAATCATATTGTGGACACACAGATCAAGGGTACTAGACAACAAGGGATCCAACTTTATCGAGTCGTCAGAGCAGGGCAACTCCCGCACCAAGGCAAGTGGCTCACCCAGGGCCAAATTCAACAAAAATTTCCTCATCTGATTGGGGAAATCAATGCAATATAGACCGTTTCTTCCTAAGGAGGGAGGATTGATCCAGGTGGATATCGGTGGCCACCCACCTCTTCCAACTGGCTCAAAACAATTTTCTGATAATTTTGGCAATTTACTATTTTTAGCAGTTTTAACTTTTGGGGCCATTTTGAGGGCCTAAATGAAGGTTTTTCGAGATCGAGATTCTCAATTATATAAAAATGCATGATTGAGCCCCCAAAATTTATCTCCTCGATGACACCTTTCCAATGGTCTATTATAAGCCTAAAATGGAGATCGTATGCAAAAGTTACGACCTCGGGAAGTTGATGTACTAACTTACCCAAATGGGGCCCACATGAATTTTGGTGCTTAATCTCCTAGGGTTAGTTTTTTGGATGTGTAGGGTTTTTGGCATTCCTGTTTATTGTAAAAAGGCCTTGAGAGCCTCATTGTAATCATCTTCTTGCGAATGAGCAAAGTCGTCACATCTCTTCTTAGAGATAAGCCACCACCATTCCAAGAAGCTTGTTTTCGCTGCATTTTACAGTTTTAGCTTATTTCCTTATTGAATAGAAAACCACTTTTACTGTATCTCTATTATTTTGTGTTAAGCACCTGTTAATAATCTGTAGTCATTTCGTTCTGCTCATAAAATTTGGATTACTAGCCCCAAGAATCCTTACGGTTTCCTGGCCCCCGAGCCCAAAATTCCCATCAACACGTGCCCCTGTGAGAGTCCTCAAGAAAACTGTGAGAATAGTCCTCAAGCAAATTATGAGAAGAGTCCTCAAGCAAACTGTGAGCAAAACTAATGCAGCCCAAACTGTTTCCTCTCTTCTCCTTCTCCCTCTCCAATTTTCTCAACTTTCCCTAAATCAAAAATATCACTCCACCCAAAAAGAGATCCCCTTCCCGAGTCCTCTCTTCCCCCTTATATTCCTTCTCCCCCCCTTATCCAACCGCCTTCCTCTCATTAATCACTCAACCACCTTATCCCTCCCATAAATTGGTTCAACTAATAATAACAATTATATTATAATAAAGTCTTCATTAAATCTATTTTAATAATTCATTAAACTAATATTTATTAAACTAAAATTTATTATTCATGATAATTAAAGAATTAATTAGAGTTGTTACATCCACCCACCCTTCAAGAAACATCGTCCCAAAGTTAGAGTAATTTACAATGCAAGGGAAATGACACATGGTTCATACATTCATATCCAATAAACAACATTATCAGTAAGCAAGCAAAAAAATACTTATACATACTAGTGTACATGTGCAAGAAATGCATGTGTAGCTAGCACATACAAGTCTCGCGCGTGTACTAATGACAATAATTATCACACCTATCTTAATTCTTGTATGCATCCAATCCAATCAACAAGACTATTCATTTTATAAAAGATAATAAACCAATTAAAATGTTTGCAAAATCCCTTAATTACAATAATTTATCTCAACAACGTTCATTTAGACAATTGTAGTTCAGTTAAGAAATTATAAATATACATATTTACATATTCTCTTTTCAAAAAGGGAAAATAGTAAATTCCACTATAAGGAAAATCCCCATACCCTCTCAACTATTTCTATTCATCCTTCCTCCCTAACTTACTTTTGTCTTCCATCCCTATCCTTCCTCTGCTGGACTATCTTGGAGCGTCAACTATATTGACATAACTCCAAATAGAACCGGTAAGAGGAAGTGTCACTATCTTGACCAAGCTTCCCCAACAACAAACTGACAATTATCATCACACGACTAGGGGAGCGTGAGATAACACCGTCATGCGTGTAACCAGGGGGGGGGCATACCTACCCCCCCCCTGGGACCCCCCTAGGAAAGCGCCCGATGCACCTGTCACAAACAAAGCACTAGTACGAGGGATCGTCAGACGTAGTTGTCATATCTAACGGACCCACACACACACATGAAAAGAATATAACACATAAGCAACATTAACACCGTCCTCCCATGACTCCAAGTTTCATAGGATACACAGTGAGAAATTCCTCCACCCCTCCTAATAGGACTAGGGTCCACACCATTCATATAACGTTAAACATTCATAGAATTGACATTCACATAATAGATTATATAATATCCATCATCATTCAAATAACATTAAACATTCATAGAATTGGCATTCACATAAGTTCCTACGTCTTAAAAGTTCAAGTGTATCATTAATAGTTTCACAGTGAATAGAAAATAAAGCTGATTAATCCTCAGGTAATCCTAGTTGTCTAAGTCAAAAGGTGGCATTACATACACCCAACCTTTGAGAAACATATTCTTGAGGTGGTCAAAACAAGTGAGGGATGATCTTGTCATAATGTCTCAGCATCCTCCCAAGTAGCATATCCTGGACTATACTTGTCCCACTAGACCTTAACTTGGTCTACCAGGTTGTTCCTGAGTTGTCGGACTCTATAGTCCAATATGCGTAACGGTTCTACCGTCGTATGGTGGCATTCCAATGGAGCTATGAAAACTGTTATTGTAGGAGAACTCTACCTGAGGTAGGTACTTCTCCCAATGGGTTTTATTATCCATAACATACATCCTAAGCATGTCTTCCATGACCTAATTTACTCTCTCAATTTTCCCATATGTTTTAGGATGATAAGTTGTGCTTAAGTTCAACTGCATCCCAACACTGACTGCAAATTTGTCCAAAACCTAGAAGTGAATATGGAGTCCCTATCTGAAATGATCTTCTTGGGTATGCCATGCAAATGGATGACCTCACTTACAAACACGCGTGCCACATCAATGATATCATAAGTGTCTCTAACCGGAATAAAATGAGCTCTCTTGGTCAACTTATCAACTATCACAAGAATGTCATTGTGTCTATGTGATGTGAGAGACAAACCCACAACAAAATCCATATAAATGACTTCCCATTTGGACATAGGGACATCATGCGGTTACAGGAGACCTGCTGGGTGGTGGTGGTCGACTTTCACTTGTTGACACTCTAGGCACTTGGAGATGAAATGGACTACATCTCACTTCAATACTACCCAGAAGAAAAGATTCTTCATGTCTGCATACATTTTCTTCACACCCATATGCACACCATAAAGTTCTCTATGGGATTCCTTCAGTATGATGCTTCAAATATCCCCACCTTCGGGGATGTACATTCTTCCTTGATATCTTAATAGTCCATCTACTTCCAGGACATATCCTTCATACTTTGGATCTAATTGCCTCCCACTTTGGAGGGTTGAAGTAACATTTAAATACCAACTATCTCCAAGGAGTTTCATCAACACATGCTCCCTCAGACTGACTCTTAAGGCTACCAAGGAGAAGACACGTAGTATCCTACTCAAGGAATCCGTGACCACATTCTCCTTTCCCTTGATGTACGAAATTCCAAAATCATACTCACTCATAAACTCACTCCATTGCCTCTACCTGGAATTGAGATCCCTTTGCGTGAAGATATGTTTTAAACTTTCATGGTCCATTTTGAGCTAAAAACTTTGCGCCACTAGATAGTGCCTCCAAAGTTTCAGAGCTAGCATTATAGCTACCAAATCCAAATTATGAGTAGCGTAAAGCTCCTCATGTTTCTTCAACTTCCTCGACGCATATGCTATCACTCCTCCATCCTACATTAGCACGACCCCCAACCCTTTCTTCGAGGCATCTGTGTGGACTGTGAAGTCGTTTCCCATATCCGACACCTGGAGAATTGGTGCACTGGTTAGTAACCTCTTAAGATTGATGAATGCACTATCACATTCTTCTGTCCATTCATACCTAACTCCCTTGTGCTGCAAAGTGGTGATGGGTTTTTCTATTTTATAGAACCCTTCGACAAATCTCTGGTAATAACCTTCTAGCCCCATGAAGCCTCTTACCTCATGCACATTTTTCGGCACTGGCCATTCGATAATGGCCTTTACCTTTTCTGGGTCCACAGAGATTCCTTCAACGAAAATGATATGACCTAAATAGTGAATTTATTTCTAGAAGAAAGAGCACTTCGATAACTTTCCATACATCTTGTTCTCTCTAAGGTAGGACAACACCACTCACAAGTGTTCCTCATGTTCTCTTTCGTTCTTGGAATATATGAGGATATCATCTAGAAAGACTTCTACAAAGAGGTCTAAGTACTTGTAGAATACACCATTCATGAGGCTCATAAATACTTCTGGTGCATTGGTCAAAATGAAAGGTACTACAACAAACTCGTAATGCCCAAACCGAGTTCGAAAGGAATTTTTAGGAATATCACCTTCCTTAATCCTTAACTGGTGATACCCTGATCCCAAGCCATTTTTTTAGAATACCATTTCTCCTTTCATCTGATCAAAGAGATCATCTATATGTGGCATTGGGTACCTATTTTTCACTGTAGCACGGTTCAAGCCCCTATAATCTATACATAGTCATAAGGAACCATCCTTCTTCTTCACAAAAATTACTGGTGCACCCCAAGCCAAGACACTGGGCCTTATTATCCCTAGGTCGAATAGTTCTTTCAACTGCATATACAACTCACAAAGTTATGGTTCTTTCATCCTATACGAAGTTTTGTAAATTGGCTCTGCACCAGGTTTTAGCTCAATAGTAAAATCAAGCTCCCTCTTAGGGGGTAACCCTAGCAACTCTTTTGGAAAAACATCCTTAAACTCCGACAATACTGGGTACTGATTCAAGGAGGGTTCTTTCCTTTTGTTGACTGATTCTACTACATATAGTCGACACCCTTGCATCATGCAACACTTAACCTTCATAGTCGAGATAAAGCATAGATACACCTTTCTCCGTACACCGTGGATCTCTACTGGCCTTCCTTCATCGTCAACACAAAGCAACCTTTTCGCAACACAATCTACCATAGCTCATTGGGCTTCTAACCAATCCATTCCAATGATTAGGTAATACGTCCCGAGAGCAATGATGTATACCTTTAACCTGGTAGTACACACTCCCAGGTCTACTAGACAATTATCAACGGTAGGTCCTACTGCTTGTTTTTCCCTCGAACCCATCTCGACTTGTTTAAAGTCATCGTGATCATAGGCTGCCAACCCACACTTTTCTAATGAAGATGGTGAAATGAAACTATCTGTAGCACCAGAATCAAATAAAATTTTAACATTGACATGTTTTAGCATACCTGACGACTCCACCACCATGGATTAATGTTCTTCCTTATGATTATTAACTACTGCATAAATCTGGTGGCTACTACTTGCTCTTCCCATCAGAGCCTTTCCTTCTCTATGCACAAATCCTGCTTGCAACTATGGGAATTCACGCTGGTAATGGTTCCTCCACATCCCCAACATGTAACATGAGATGGAACCTGCGCACTGCTCTGTGACGGTATCTGAAATGAGTTCCTTCCCCTGGAGCCCTTGCCTCTACTTGCTTCTCCCTTAGAAGGCTGTGGACCTGCCTACGTCTTTGGTGATGAGTGGGATGTTGCACTTGCTGCCAGTGAAATACATATAGCAACTGTCCTAGGTGTGACTCTATTACCATAAGGAGGTGGCCTAGATCTCCCTCCCTTGGAGAAGGTCGTAGGGGCCTTCCCCATGAATCCAGGATGTTATGGAAAGGTCGATCTTATACCTTCGTTTAAGCTCATATGTTCCTCTGCATAATGTTCATTTTCAACTACTTCCACTACTGACGATGGTTTCCACATCCGTACCATGGCCCTTATCTTAGAGTTTAACCCATAGACAAAATGTTCTGCCTATCGTTGATCAGTATCCATGTACGAGACATATTTTACCAACTCCATGAACCTGATCTCATACTCTTCCACGATCATGTTTCCCTGTACTAGAGCATGAAATGCTTCCAACTGTTGTTCCTTGTAGTAATCCGACAAGTATTTCCTCTGGAACCTTTCCTCAAAAAGTTCCCAGGAGACGGTGTTTGGGGTAAGGTGCAACTTCCTCTCCAGGTTTCCCCACCAGCTCAAGGCACTGTCCCTCAAATGAAAGATCGTTATTTTCGCCTTTGATGTGGAAGCATAGTCTCTTAAGGTGAAACATCGTGTCATTCCTTCCAACCATGCCTCTTCACCTTCACTGGCATGACCCCCGACAAACTATGGGAATTTTATCTTCTGTATTTCTCTAGTGATGTCCTCGGGTGGAGGCACTCCCCCTGAATCCCTCGACACTTCAGGGTTACCCACTCCAAATGGTGGGGGTTCCACTTCAACCCCTGCTGGCTGGCGGCCCATTAAAGTCTCATTAATATCCTCCAAAGAGAGAAAAATGAGAGCTAATTCAGGCGATGGTGGTGGCAGCGTCGTCATTGGCAGTTCTTGCGATGATGCCCCTTGACCTCGATTTCCCCGAGTCATAATCATCTGGAACAACTGAATCTGCATCAAACCAAATGCTTGTCAAGGAAGAGTCTAAGGCAGTTCTCATTTGCTCAACTTAAAATTTCAAACATAGGGTTAGGCATAAGTTTTTTTTTTTACTTGTCTGTACACAAACATTACTCTATTTAGGATAAGTGGCTAAAGGTCACGGTTAAAACATCTATGTTTGGTAATTTCATCTAGGTAAGCTACTATCTTGCCTCCTTTCTAACTATGTTAGCACCATAATGTACTCGCCAATTACTCTAAAACAAACACACACACACACACANAAAAACTTACGCCTGTGCATAGAGAGCCTCATAAAAATAAAAATAGATATAGAAATTCTATCTTATTTACTTCTTTATTTATTGTTCCGGCATAATAATAATGTTAAGCAAAATAAAAATGAACATCATAATATTGAACAACAACATCATAATAATGAACAAAATGTTCCAGCATAATAATAATGTTCATCAGAATAAAAATGAACAGCATAATAATGAACAACACCAACATAATAATGAGAATGAGGTATTAACCTCAACCTGATGCTGAACTTGAAGTTGATGAATCCTGCCCAAACTGAGTAACCTCCCAACCAACTAGGAACAACCTCTTTGTCTCCATAGCTTGAGGAATCCTTATGGTTTCTTGGCCCCTGAGCCCAAAATTCCCAGCAACATGTGTCGCTGTGAGAGTCCTCAAGCAAACTATGAGCAGAGTCCTCAATCAAACTGTGAGAAAAAACTAATGCAACCCAAACTGCTTCCTCCCTTCACCTTCTCCCTCTCCAAATTTCTCAACTTCCCCTAAATAAAAAATATCACTCCACCGAAAAAGAGATCCCCTTCCCGAGTCCTCTCTTCCCCCTTATCTTCCTTCTCCCCCCCTTATCCAACCACCTTCCCCTCATTAATCACTCAACCACCTTATCCCTCCCATAAATTGGTTCNAACTACCAATAACAATTATATTATAATAAAGTCTTCATAAAATCTATTTTAATAATTCATTAAACTAATATTTATTACACTAAAATTTATTATTCATGATAATTAAAGAATTAATTAGGGTTGTTACAATATATCACTACCAAAATTATTTCTCTCAATGAAATATCACAAAAATAATTTTTCCCAAAATGAAACATTACTCCCATAATTATTTCCTTAAGTGACATAGTGCATTGATGATTTTTTCACTCAGCAATATAACATGCCCATAAAAAACGTTTCTCCTGAAACCCAAGTGAATCAATCAATGATAAAAAAGAAATTCCTTTCATACAAAACATCGCACAATAACATTTTTTTTGTGGGATACATTGCATTTCACAAAAATTGTCTCCTTGCAACATGTAGTGTCGAAATAATTTTCGCTTGTGAAATGAGTGTATCATGCAAAAATTTTCTTCCATGAAAAAAAGTGGAAACTCTTCAAAAAAATTCCCACCTCCTTTTCATGTCTCCCAAAAGATTCCTTATCTATGACATATTGCAGAAAAAAACTTCTCTTGCATGATAAACCCTCTATCATGAAGAAACATACTTATCACATGATACATCTTTTATGACATAGAAAAACAAATTCTTGCACGATACACTCTTTATCACATGGAAAAAAAAATCTCATGAGATATTTGTTTTTTCTCCACTCTTCAAAAATGACCTTGGACTTAAAGGTGCTAACCACTAATGTTGATACAATACTGTGGTGGGGGAGAAGAAATGGGTCCCATAGAGACAAAAACAATAGATGCGGACTTCCACCTATGAAAAACAATTAGAGAAACTAATTAACTTCCAAATATAACTTAAATGGCCACTTGATGAATGTGTTGTAACTAAACATGCCACTTGGACAATCCTCATTGCTAACCATTGATTCGACAAATCAATAACTTCCACCTAATTAGTTTATTGAAACTATAACTTCCACTTGTCCACCAAAGAGGGGGGAATTTATTTTGTAAACTCCTGGAACCTATAATCAAAGATAATGTTGGCTTATTTTAAATTTCTAAGTAGAACTATTTATGTGATTATTAATGACAAGAATCCCTCGGGGCCATTTTGGAAGAAAATTAACTGGTGTTCTGTGACATTCTTGCATTTGGAATATTCTCATGCAATATATATCTACATATTTACTATTGTAAGGAAATTTTGTTTACATATGGACTCTTCTACTGTGAATTGAATATCATTTCATGTTAATTTATTTTTTGATATTATTGTCCTAAGTTGGTAAATAGATAGTGTTGAACAAGTGTAGTGTTTCATACTAATTTGTGCATTTATTTCATCCATGTATTACTACTCTCTTCTTTTCTTTAATAGCTAATTGTTACAAGCTGCAAATAGGAACTGGTGATTTACTATATGTTTACTTTGGTTACTTTTATCCCAACTAGGATAGATTAGAATCATTTATTTTTTGTAGCAAGATTAACTTAGATTAATTTTATATTTTTTCCAATACTCCTTCGGGAAACAATATGGATGGCTCTCCTATAACAAATTGTCTGAGGTCTAATTGGTACATCATTTAGGGGAGTACCCCTATTGTTGATCTATCTCATTTTGAATCATCAACATGGAGGAATCAATTTAGTAATCTATCATTTGTGTATGATGATATATCAACCCGATCACCAGGGAATATATTAGCTGGAAATAGTGAAAAATACCTACAATACTTTCTCGTGTTGGAGGAATTCCTTTATACTCTCATTTTCTTTCATGTCTAGCTATAACCTTTCTAGGTGAGCTTGGAACTCCTCTTTCTCCTTGGCAGGAGAGTACAAATATGTAGCCCACTATTAAAACATTGTTTTGTTTATGTTATCTTTCTATCCCAAATGTAAGAGGAGAATCCAAACAATATGTTGTCCCATTATCTCTAGATGGAATCCTAGGATTTAACATGTTATATCCACAGGATTGAAATGGAATGGGAAGGGACCATAATCACCAGTTGGTTCCAATTTAAGCATGATTGTTTTGCCATTTGAGCTACTAGAGGTGACTATTTTGGATTTAATTTGTATATTTTCTAGAAGGAAACCACTTTAAAGGAAAAACAAATCCAAATATTTCATGATATGACCAAGAACCAACCTATAGTTTTTCTGAGGGTGCTAATCCTATTTTAGTCATGAATCAAACAGGCACCAAGAATAACTTTGATCCTCCATTGATCCTTTAATGGGGTTTTGAATAAAGACTATGTTAGCGCTCTGTAATTTTCCCAAGGATGTGGAGGCAATCACATAGGTAACATCAAACCACTTGGAGTCCTAGATCTAGCCCTCCAAGACTCAGAGAGGGCTCTCTTTGTCTGATCTAGCTTTTTTTGTTGGGAATTTTAGGCTAGTTATTACTGTACAAAGTGTTGGTGTTTAAAATTGGTTGGGTAGAACAGGAAAGGAGGTCCATTGGGAAATGGATTCAAAGAGGCATGATCCAATCAAGAAAATTTCTACAAGAAAAACTCATAGGGCAGGGTAGGCACCCTATTGGATTATTTGAGATTATTGAATGATGTGGAAGAAAAGGTGAGGAGGGAATATGGTACTAGAGCAATGAAGAATTATGGAACTAATCCTTTAGCATAAAACATAAAAATTATCCAAACGCCAGAAACATAGTGTACTTTTGAAAAAAATCGGATCTTAATCCTCTATTGAATAATTCAGAAGAAAGAAATATGTGATAGGGGAAAATATTACATGAGACAGTTCACCAAAAATATATTCTGTATCAATCCTGTGAAGCTTGACTTGTATTACCAAGATTTGATTTAAAGAGGCTCTATGAGTTGTTTTACAAAAACTAAATCGTGGTCCCCAACTGATAAACCATTGTACATTTGACTTATTACAATATATAGAACATAATATCCCCAGGCTCAGGAGGTCTAATTCAACCACCTCGGCCAAAAATAGAAACAAATTCCTGAAAATATTGAACTGTCAACCATGAAAGACGGGTCGAAATGTTGAAACAAGGGGTTGACTCATACGTGTGTTTATCCTCAACAGTGACACTTGTGTATAAAATTTAAAAGGTTATTGCATATTAGAATTCTCTGGACAAAAAACTCTTTTGGGTTTTCTAAATTCATTTCCAGCTCGTCAAAACAACTCTTGCAAAATTATCACTGAAACAGGAAAAAACAAAAAACAAAAAAATGGGGCTCAAAGATGGCTTATATTATCCCAACTTATGGAAACTGTGTAAAATATGGGAGAGGGTAAACTATGTAAAATATCATCCCGTTTTGAACAAAAACCTCTCTCGTATTTTGAAAATTCATCCTCGTTTGAAAAAAATCACTCTCAGAAGTTAACTGATTAAAACTGGCAAAAAAATGGTTTTGTGAATTTGAGGGGGGTGGTTTTGCAGGAGTAAAGTGGTATATCAAACCCCCCTTGAGGTGGTAAATGGTATTGGGAGGGAGGGTCCCGCGTTCACCACATGGTGACACCCATCCCTGGCAATACCACTTGCTCAGACCCCCTTGGTGGTGATGTGACATGCGGGGGGGCCGGGGGCATCCGAGCTATATGGGGAAAAAGGGGTAGTAAACTTACGATAGTATGTTTTAATTTTGTTTATTCGTTTTGTTTTTTTATTTTTATTTTTTGTTTTAATTTTGTTTTTTTGGTTTTATTTATTATATGTTTTTAATTTTTTGTTTTGTTTTGTTTATTAATTTTTATATTATTAATTTTTTGTTTTATTTTGTTTATTTTATTATAATTACATAGTTTGGTTTTTCTTTGTATTTTATTATTATATTTTGTATTTTTATTATGTTTTATATTTTTAATTGTTTTTTAATTTATATGTTTAATAATTTAATTAATTATTCATGATTAGTAATATTTTTTTAATTTTAATATATTATTATACTAACTTAATTTTTTAACCTAAACAAAGCTAACCTAATTACTAATTATTAATTACCTTATTAAACTAATCTAACTACTAACCTACTAATCTACTATTTTTTATCCTAAGCTTGTTTATTGCAATGTAGGGACGAAAATAGCGAAAGGGTGAAGAAGTGAAGGATGAGGGAATGAAGGGCGCAACAAGGTGAGGAAGGATCGATCAAGGTGATGAATAATCAGGCAGGGTGATGAAGGATCAGGTGAAATCGATGAAGGGGGAAATTGAATCAACCGAGCCCAACAAGCCAGATGTCTTCATCACGGGGGCAA
The DNA here is from genome assembly GCA_010110895.2 of Picea sitchensis. Taxonomy (NCBI): domain Eukaryota; kingdom Viridiplantae; phylum Streptophyta; class Pinopsida; order Pinales; family Pinaceae; genus Picea; species Picea sitchensis. The sequence continues at coordinate 99,187 of SNQJ01S0011936.1, forward strand.
CGCCAAATAAACAACTGAAGAATCAAGTTACCTATGATTATAGGACCCCAACATAGGATCCACCTGGTGATGGCATCTCTTTCAGGAGGTGACAAGGATCACTGAGCTCTGAACATGCAGACCAATGTTTTATCCATTGGGCTGATCCCAAAATCTTATTCTGCAACTTATACATGTTTTGATCTTTCAACTGAAACCAGGTCAAACTGAAGACTGAAATTTGAAATTGGAAAATTGTTGAAAGGAATGGTCAGAGAGTTGATCTTATTTGCATACTGCTAAAAAAGATGCTCAACTGACTAAGCTTATTCAAAATGCTATCTACACAATACTACTGAAAATCATGTTGAATCAAATAATACAAAAATGCCAATGAAGTCAGTCAAGTAGCTTCTGAGACAAGTGGATTGCTTGATTGTTTGTTCACACAATAAAAAAGTAAACTTCACCTTTTTCCCACAGAACCAAAACTGAAAAGTGTAATGGCCACTGTTGAAAACATGATTGATATTTTATGCTCAAAAAATATGCCATGTACTCTGTTATGGGATCTGGAAAGACATGACATGTTTTTTGAATTTCAACAAATTTATGGTCATAATTGGGTATGACACATATGATTTTTACATCATTATACAGTTCTTGACATGGCTGCATCTTTTTTGTTGAACTTTGGAATGAGACTCATGTTGAGACAGACAATGCAACTGATTGCCTAATCATGTCTTGATCATAACTTTTTTTAAGCTCATAACTGGCCAATGAACCATGACTTTGACAACACAATTCGTCTAAGAAATCAACTACTAGAGCTTGTAGAAACTAAGATGTTTGTTGCATTGGTTCCAATGAAAGTTCTTGGTCTTTTATGTGCTTATCATCCATTACATGATTAAAACGTTTCTTCAAAAATTGAAATCAATTAAAGTTTAATGGTACATAAATATTTTGGGTTAACTCATATTCTATATCAGGCTCTAAAATTTCATTTGGAATTTGAAAATCAATGTAGCTCAAGGGTTGCAATTCTAGGTCTAGAACAACTTCCATATCCTCAATGAAATCTTCAACTGAGCGATCAGAATATTATCCATCTTTATTATTCAAAACTTGTTTATAACTTTCTATCAGAATTTGAAATGAAGAGAAACATAAAAGCATAGATCTTTCACTTGTTCTGAGATTTGTTGCATTTTCCTCCTTGTTGTTATAATCAATATGCACAGGATGCTTGTCATATTTGAGTTGTAATTGATCTTCTTCCTGCCAACAACATGTTGTTGATTTCTTTGAATAGTCAACATCTATTTCAACCACATAATCATCATCATACTTATCATACTTGGGTAGATTATCTAGGTAGGAAATGTCATCAAACATGCACATCATATTAGTTGGTTGTTCCTCTTCAAGTTGAGATGGAGTTTCATCATTGACTATGTTGTGAATTGAATACATGAAATGATCATTTTCCAATCCACGATACCAAGTTTGAGTTGCAACATGTTTGGGGACAATGACCCTTTCTTTCTCTAAAATCAATGGAACATGATGTCTTTGAACATCAAGTTTTTCTCTTATGTTAATCTTGTGCAATATTTCTTCCATGGTGCTTCCCATAATGTCTAGCTTCACCTCTGAGGATTGTCGTTGTTCCTTTGCTATTTTATTTCTGTCTTCTGCCTCCAACTTCGACCTTTTGATCACCAAATGGGCTTCCACACTTATTGCACTATATTGCATTTCTATGAGTGTTATGGTGTTTCTTTCCCTCAACTAAAAATCCATATCTATATCAAAGGCATCTCGGTAGTGTAAGAGAACTAAACCAGGAGGTGGTCTTATGTCAGCAGGCATGGAATTGTAAACTTGATTGAATCTCGTTGAAAATTGTTTCACTGTTTCTCCTGACTGTCTTTTCAAGTGATTATATTCTTCCAAAATAAGGAAGGGATTCGTCTTGATCACCCATTGATCCAAGAAAACTTTCACAAATTGATTGAGATCATTGATGCTTGCAGCTGGGAGATCTTTATACCATTTCTTAGCTCTACTTCGCAAAGATAAAGAAAAAATCCTCATACTAACATCACTTTTTTCCACCTCAAAAAGGTCGAGATAATTTTCAAAACCTTGAATGTGTTTTTCAGCAGTGATGTAGCCATATTCTCCGTCAGATCTGGGAAGATATTGGAAGTAATTGGTAGGGAAATCATGGAGTATGGGAGGTAAGACAAGAGACTTGTATATATCTTAGATTTTTACAGGTGTAGTAGTATGTACAAGGATTGTAACGCTAGGCTTAAACTCTTGAGGATCATCAAGTTGAACATGCTCTTCATAAATTTTGGCAGTATGATCTAGATCAGGATCATGAGAAGGGAAGAAATAAATAAAAATAAAACCTATCATATCTTAGACAAAATTATATCTTGCATACCTGATCTTTTGAGATGGTCTTGTCGTGTTTCAGGTTCCTCCTTCAATGGAGTCTTTGAATTAGAACTGATCTGGAGTTGATTGGAGTCGCCAGTAAATTTTTGTTTCTAAATTCAACAAAAAATGGAATCGCCAAGTAAATAATACAACCTTTCCGTGTTTGGCTTTTGTTCACCATCATAAGTGAAAGTATATCCAGATATACTTTTCTGGAGAACCTGAAAGCTCATTCCCCAATACGGTCGCCACTATGTTAGCGCTCTGTAATTTTCCCTAGGCTATGGAGGTGATCACGGAGGTAACATCAAACCACTTGGAGTCCTATATCTATCCCTCTAAGACTCAGAGAGGGCTCTCTCAGTATGATCTAGCTTTATTTGCTAGGAATTTTAGGATAGTTATTACTGTATAGAGTTTTTGTTTTTAAAATTGGTTGGCTCGAACAAGAAAGGAGGTCCATTAGGCAATGAATTCAAAGAGGCATGATCCAATCAAGAAAATTTCTACAAGAAAAGATCATAGGGCAGGGTAGGCACCTTGTTGGATTATTTGAGATTACTGAATGATGTGGAAGAAAAGGTGAGGAGGGAATATGGTACGAGAGAAATGAAAAATTCTGGAAATAATCCTTTAGCGGAAAACATAAAAATTATCCAAACGCCAGAAACATAGTGTACTTTTGAACAAATTGTAATCTTAATCCTCTATTGAATAATTCAGAAGAAACCAATATGTGATAGGGAAAACATATTACATAAGAGACGCTTCACCAAAAATATATTCCGCAAGAATCTTGTGAAGCTTGACCTGTATTACCAAGATTTGATTAAAGAGGCTCTGTGAGTTGTTTTACAAAAACTAAATCATGGTCCCCAATTGATCAACCATTGTACAATTGAATTATTAAAATATATAGAACAAACCCTCCCTAGGCTCAGGAGGTCTAATTCAACTACCTCGACCAAAAATAGAAACAAATCCCTGAAAATCTTGAACGGTCAACCATGAAAGACGGGTCGAACTGCTGAAACAAGGGGTCAACTCAGACATTTGTTTCTCCTCAATAGTGACACATGTGTATAAAATTAAAGAGGTTATTTTATATGAGAATTTTTTGGACAAAAACCTCTTTCGGGTTTTCCAAATTCATTTCTAGCTCGCTGAAACAGCTCCCGCAAAATCATGGCTGAAACAGGAAAAAATGAAAAACTGCAAAATGGGGCTCAAATATGCTTAAATTCTCCCAACTTATGGAACCTGTGTAAAATATGGGAGAGTCTATTTTTAGTCATCCCTTTCTGAACAAATACCTCTCTCGTATTTTGAAAATTCATCCATGTTTGCCTGAAATCACTCTCGGAAGTCGACTGGTCAAAACTGGCAAAAAAACGGTTTTGTGAATTTGAGGGGGGTGGTTTTGCAGGAGTAAAGTGGTATATTGGACCCCCCCTTGAGGTGGTAAANTTAATTATTCATGATTAGTAATATTTTTTAAATTTTAATATATTATTATACTAACTTAATTTTTTAACCTAAACAAAGCTAACCTAATTACTAATTATTAATTAATAAATAATTAATATAATTATTAATTACCTTATTAAACTAATCTAACTACTAACCTACTAATCTACTGTTTTTTATCCTAAGCTTGTTTAATGCAATGTAGGGACAAAAATGGCGAAGGGGTGAAGAAGTGAAGGATGAGGGAATGAAGGGCGCAACAAGGTGATGAAGGATCGATCAGGGTGATGAAGGATCGAGCGAAATGGATGGAGGGGGAAATGGAATGAACCAAGCCCAACAAGCCATGTGTCTTCATCGTGGGGGCAATGCCAAATAAACAACTGAAGAGTCAAGTTACCTATGATTATAGGACCCCAACATAGGCTCCACCTGGGGATGAAAGATCTTTCGAGACGTGAGAAGGATCATTTAACTCTCAACATGCAGTCCAATGTTTTATCCATTGGGCTGATCCCAAAATCTTATTCTGCAACCTATACTTGTTTTGATCTTTCAACTGAAACCAAGTCAGACTGAATACTGAAATTTGAAATTGGAAAATTGTTGAAAGGAATGCTCAGAGAACTAATCTTATTTGCATACTTCTAAAAAAGATGTTGAACTGACTAAGCTAATTCAAACTGTTATCTACACTATATTGTTGAAAGTCATGCTGAATCAAATAATACAAAAATACCAATGAAGCAAGTGAAGTAGCTTCTGAGACAAGTGGATTTCTTGACTATTTGTTACCACAATAAAAAAGGAAACTTGACATTTTTCCCACATAACCAAAACTGAAAACTATAATCGCCACTACTGAAAACATGATTGATATTTTATGTTGAAAAAATATTCCATGTACTCTGCTATGGGATCTGGAAAGACATGACATGTTTCTTGACTTTCAACAAATTTATGGTCATAATTGGGTATGACACATATGCTTTTTACATCATTATACAGTTCTTGAGATGGTTGCAAATTTTATGCTGAAATTTGGAATGAGACTCCTGTTGAGACATACCATGCAACTGATTGCCTAATCATGTCTTGATCATAAATTCTCTTAATCTCATAGCTGGCCAATGAATCATGACTTTGACAACACAAGTCATCCAAGAAATTAGCTACTGCATCCTATAGGAACTGAGGTGTTTACTGAATTGGTTCCAATGAAAGTTCCTGATCTTTTGTGTGCTTATCATCCATGACATGATTAAAACTTTTCTTCAAAAATTGAAATGGATTAAATCTTAATGGTACAGATTTATTTTGGGTTAACTCATATTTTGTCTCAGGCTCTAAACTTTCATTTAGAATTTGAAAATCAATGTAGCTCAAGGGCTGCAATTCTAGGTCTAGAACAACTTCCATATTCTCAATGACATCTTCAACTGAGTGATCAGAATATTATCCATCTTTATTATTGACAACTTGTTTATAATTTTATCTCATAATTTGAAATGAATATAAACATAAAGGCATAAATCTTTAACTTGCTCTGAGATTTGATGCATTTTCCTCCTTGCTGTCATAATCAATATGCACATGTTGATTGTCATATTTGATTGTAACTGATATTCTTCCTGCCAACAACATGTTGTTGATTTCTTTGAATAGTCAACATCTATTTCAACCACATAATCATCATCATACTTATCATACTTGGGTAGATTATCTAGGTAGGAAATGCCATAAAAAATGCACATCATATCAGCTGATTGTTCCTTTGCAAGTTGATATGGAGTTTCATCTTTGACTATATTGTGAATTGAATACATGAAATGATCATTTTCCAATCCATGATACCAAGGGTGAGTTGCAACATGTTTGGGGACAATGACCCTTTCTTTCTCTGAAATCAATGGAACATGATGTCTTTGAACATCAAGTTTTTCTCTTATGCTAATCATATGCAACATTTCTTCCATGGTGCTTACCAAAATGTCTAGCTTCACCTCTGAGGATTTCAGCTACTCGTTTGTTGTTTTCTTTATGTCTTCTGCCTCCAACTTCGACCTTTTGATCACCAAATGGGCTTCCACACTTATTGCACTGTCTTGCATTTCTTTGAGTGTTATGGTGTTTCTTTCCCTCAATTGAAAATCCATATCTATATCAAAGGCATCTGGGTAGTGTGAGAAAGATAAACTAGGAGGTGGTCTTATGTCAACAGACATGGAATTGTAAACTTGATTGAATCTCATTGAAAATCGTTGCACTGTTTCTCCTGGATGTCTTTTCAAGTGATTATATTCTTCCAAAATGAGGAAAGGATTCTTCTTGGTCACCCGTTGATCCAAGAAAACTTTCACAAATTGATTGAGATCACTGATGCTTGCAGTTGGCAGATCTTTATACCATTTCTTAGCTCCACCTTGCAAATATAAAGAAAAAAGCCTAATACTAACATAACTTTTTTCCACCTCAAAAAGGTGGAGATAATTTTCAAAACCTTGAATGTGTTTTTCAGCAGTGATGTAGCGATATTCTCCGTCAAATCTAGGAAGATATTGGAATTAATTGGAAGGGAAATCATGGAGTATTGGAGGTAAGACAAGAGGCTTGTATATATATCGTATTTTTATAGGTGTAGCAGTATGTATAGGGATTGTAACGTTAGGCTTAACCTCTTGAGGGTCATCAGGCTGAACATGCTCTTCATAAATTTTGGCAGTATGATCTAGATCAGGATCATGAGAAGGGAAGAAATAATTAAAAATAAAACCTATCATATCTTAGATAATCTTCCAGCTTGCATACCTGATCTTTTGAGATGGTCTGGTCATGTTTGAGGTTCCTCCTTCAGTGGAGTATTTGAATTGGAACTGATCTAGAGTTGATTGGAGTCGCGAGTAAATTTTTGTTTATGAATTCAATAGACAATGGAATCACCAAGTGAATGATACAACCTTCTCGTGTTTGGCTTCTGTTCACCATCAAAAGTCAAATCTGAATTAGATATACTTTTCTAGAGAACCTGAAAGCTCGTTCCCTAGTATGGTCGCCACTATGTTAGCACTCTGTAATTTTCCCAAGGATGTGGAGGCAATCATGTAGGTAACATCAAACCCCTTGGAGTCCTCGATCTAGCCGTCCAATACTCATAGAGGGCTCTCTCTGTCTGATCTAGCTTTGTTTGCTGGGAATTTTAGGCTAGTTTTTTCTGTACAAAGTTTTGGTTTTTTAAATTGATTGGATGGAACAAGAAAGGAGGTCCATTGGGCAATGGAGTCAAAGAGTCCTGATCCAATCAAGACAATTTCTATAAGAAAAACTCACAGGGTAGGGTAGGAACCTTGTTCGATTCTTTGAGATTATTGAATGATGTGGAAGAAAAGGTGAGGAGGGAATATGGTACTAGAGAAATGAAGAATTCTGGAGCTAATCCTTTAGCAGAAAACATAAAAATGATCCAAACGCCAGAAACATAGTGTACTTTTGAACAAATTCTGGTCTTAATCCTCTATTGAATAATTCATAAGAAAACAATATGTGATAGGGAAAACATATTACAGAAGAGACACTTCACCAAAAATATATGCCGCATGAATCATGTGAAGCTTGACTTGTGTTACTGAGATTTGATTTAAAGAGGCTCTGTGAGTTGTTTTACAAAAACTAAATCATGGTGCCTAAATGATAAACCATTGTACATTTGACTTATTAGAATATATATAATATAATCTCCCCAGACTCAGGAGGTCGAATTCAGCCACCTCGGCCAAAAATAGAAACAAATCCCTGAAAATCTTGAACTGTCAGCCATGAAAGACGGGTCAAACTACTGAAAAACGGGGTCGAATCAGACATGTGTTTATCCTCAACGATGACACTTGTGTATAAAATGAAAGAGGTTATTTTATATGAGAATGTTCTGGACAAAAACATCTTTCTGGTCTTCCAAATTCATCTCCAGCTTGCCGAAACAACTCCCCCACAATCATGACTAAAACAGGAAAAAATGAAAAACTGAAAAATGGGGCTCAAAGATGGCTTTGATTCTCCCAAATTATAGCACCTGTGTAAAATATGGGAGAGGTTATTGTTCTTCATCCCGTTTTGAACAAAATTTTCTCTCGGATTTTTAAAATTCATCCTTGTTTGCCCGAAATCACTCTCACAAATCAACTGGTCAAAATGAACAAAAAAATGGTTTTGTGAATTTGAGGGGAGTGGTTTTGCAGGAGTAAAGTGGTATATAATACCCCCTTGAGCTGGTAAATGGTATTTGAAGGGGGTGGGCAGGGGGGAGGAGGGATTTCACCACATGGTGACACCCGTCGTCCCTGGCAATACCACTTGCTCAGACCCCCTTGGTGGTGATGTGACGTGAGGGGAGGGGGTCCGAGCTATATGGGGAAAAGGGGGTAGTAAACTTAGGATTGTATGTTTTAATTTTGTTTATTCATTTTGTTTTTTAATTTTTAATTTTTGTTTTAATTTTGTTTTTTGGTTTTATTTTGTTTATTTTATTATAATTACATAGTTTGGTTTTTATTTGTATTTTATTATTATATTTTGTATTTTTATTATGTTTTATATTTTTATTTTTATTTTAATTTATATGTTTAATAATTTAATTAATTATTCATGCTTAGTAATATGTTTTAAATTTTAATATATTATTATACTATCTTAATTTTTTAACCTAAACAAAGCTAACCTAATTACTAATTACTAATTAATAAATAATTAATCTAATTATTAATTACCTTATTAAACTAATCTAACTACTAACCTATTAACCTAATGTTTTTTATCCTAAGCTTGTTTATTGCAATGTAGGGGCGAAAATGGTGAAGAGGTGAAGAAGTGAAGGATGAGGGAATGAAGGGCGCAACAAGGTGATGAAGGATCGAGCAGGGTGATGAAGGATTGAGCGAAATGGATGGAGGGGGAAATGGAATCAACCGACCCTAGCAAGCGAGTTGTCTTCATCACGGGGGAAACACCAAATAAACAACTGAATAATCAAGTTACCTATGATTATAGGACCCCAAAAGACTCATCTTTCTTCCTCTTGAGAAAGTACCATACTCAATTTCCCTACTACAATATTGAAACCTGGAGGGACAAAGTCATCAAATTCCTTTAGAGAATTCCAGCATATTATTTTCTTTTGGTAATTAATGGGGACATACATATTTAAGTGTTAAATCATTTTACTGGGCTCGATTCTTCCAATATGAGTTTCTATATGCAATGTTTTACTCTTTTTGAATTGAGAAATTTAATGGATCAACAATCCCATGGTATAAATATTCCCCTTGACGCTCCTAGGAACTTACCCCTATCTCTTGGATATGCCTCCAAATCTTGTCCATAGCTTGGAGGACAGTGAGTACTTGTACCTTTGTCTCTTGAAGTAAAGAAGATACAAGTCTTCAACATGTAGTAGGGATATCACATTATCATTGATTTATTTCCTTCCTCACACACTATAGCTCTAATAGGTGTTATTCATAAATTGGAATGGGGGGNGGATCCCAAGGCCTTGCCTCAATTGGTTTTAGCTTAAGTTTTTTCTTTGTTTAGATGTCTACTTGGCTTGTTTTTACAACTTCCTTCCTCCTTATGATGCTCACCTTGGATAACTTGGGCCTTATGTCTAGCGATCAGTTCACTAATGGATTGGGGGGTTCAATAACTGGGAGTTTCTAATGGGTTTATTCTTTCAAGGGCATGTGGCTATTGAAGGATGATGAGTGGGTTGAACTCAAGGGGAGGGATTTCATAGGGGACATACCCCTCTAGTGAAGCAGAGATGTTTAGAGGGGGATTAAATAAGGGTGGCGATGAAGTTAAGGAACCTTCAAAGGAGCATAGGTCGAGGTTTCTAAGTAAGGGTGAGAAAATTGGGAGAAGTCAATAGGTTCAAATACGAGTTGGCTGAGCATGATGAAGTGATTAGAGGTGTGCTAAGATTGTGAAAGGTGTCCGGGTGATTTCTTTGTAAAAGAGGGGATGTGGAAGGTAGACCACCAATTTGATGTAGGGTGTTGTGGTTTTGTAGAGGGGATGAAGGATTTTTGGTGAAGCAGACCTTCTTTGAACCCCCTTTTCTACAAAATTTTCACCATTTGTCTCACGTTAGTGCTTCCAAAGGGGAAAACTACTTGTATCTTTTACAATCTTTTGTGAAGTGTTTGTACTGAAGGAAAGAATTGTATTTGAATGGAAATTGTTCATAATGAAAAGGATGGATATGAAACTAGCTATCTGTCCCTAAATGAACAAATTTTGGTAAACCCTTATCAAGATCCACTTCAACATAGATCAAATAGCACAAGTGAAGAGGTCAACCTTTGGTTCAACTTTGTCTATATACGTCCATATCCCATTACCAATAAATTAGAAGGAATGATCATTCCAACAATGGAGGGGAAGGTGAGGGAGATACATCCAATTTAAGATATAGGTTCACACACCTACCTTTACATCAAATCCAATGTATCCAAGATACTTCTATTTAAAAACATTTCCTTCCACCCAATAAAGTAATAATGGATTCAAAAGATGAGATCTATATCCTCCTACCTTTCAATGAGAAAGGAATAATATCCTTGGCCTCAGAGGTAGTTGGAAACCTTAACTTTGATCATTGTTTTCCACTCACCTTGAAGGTGGAGCTATTATTCCGTTGGTTGAGGTGATATATAAATTCCTATGAACTTATCTATGAGAGCCCTTTACGACCATTTTAGGGATTTCTTTCTTGGACCCTTTTCGACCATGTTAAGGATTTCTTTCTTAGATCTAAAAGACAAAAGTTCACTATGAAGATTAAGTTTCTTAAAGTCGCTTGATGGATGAAATATGTTTGGAAGGGTGGGGCCTAGGAAAAATCCTCTAGAGTTAGATCATGTTGGAGGCATTCATCCTCATATCATGTTTTATCATGTTTGAATCTTTGAAATCTTAATATTAAATTATGTTATAAATTTATTATTTTTTCAATTAATTTATAGATAATTGAAATATTAACTATAATTTGTTTCCTAAGATTATAATTGAAAAATAAATGTTTGAAATCATCATGAAAATTTAAAGTAGATTTAGGGTTAACAAAAATCTCATTTTCATTATACAATTTTCGGTTTGAAATGAATTATCCAAAGATAAAAAAATAACTTTTACAAATAATATAATTTTATTATTATCCAAATCAAATGAATAAAAATAATAAAAATAAAATTTGTTATCATTACCTTATATTCTATTTATTACCTTATATTCTATTTTTATAGTTTCTAAAAAAACTTAATTAAAATTACTTTTTTTTATTATTTTTTCTCAATTAATTTTTTATTATTAATTTTGATAAAATTACATTATGCAATTTTCTATTTGAAATGAATTATCCAGAAATAAAATATAACTTTTACAAATAAAAATACTTACCATTACCTTATATTATGTTTCTATTTCTATAGTCTATGTTAACAAAACTTAATTAAAATTACATTTTTTTTATTATTTTTTCCAAATTAATTTTTTATTATTAATTTTGATAAAATTTATAAAAACTAAATATTTTTAACTGTTTTATGATTAATAAAAAAAAAAACATAATTCCATGTATATAGATATTATCTTTTAAACATTATTAATTTTAAATTTAATATTAATCAAATAAATTTATTATAATAAACTAAAAAACTACGTTTACTTAAATTAATTTAAACAATTTAAAATTAAATTAAATGGCTCGAACCATTAATTTTTAATTATAATTTCGAATTCGATTGCGCCTTATCGATGCTATTCAAAATGCTTAAGAATTATTATTTTTTAATTCATAATAAAAAAATTAAAATACAATATATATATAAATATATATCGGTTTTAAATTATTCTTTAATTTCTATAAGAGGTGTAGTGTGTTAAGGCATTGAGTGATGTTAAAGTTATCTAAATCTGCAGGGACAAAAAATCCATTCATGTTAAGGGTTGGTGTAGCTGAAACCAACTGCTATTATTGATTTTGACTACTTAAATGCCCTTAATTACAAGGTGATTTTTACTGGTTAAATGCCCCTAATTCAAGTGACAGTTTCTCAGATCACAAACAAACTAACCAACAAAAAAAAATTATTCAGGAAAAAACTCAAAAAGATACAATACATTAAATCTAGGATGAAAACTAAAACTAAGATTAATTTTTAAAAGTTCTTTTTCACTATGAAGGAATAAGTTTGCATAATCATGATCTTATGCCATCGGAACACTGGTCACTCGTCTTCATTATTCGCTTATCGTGCTTTATTAAAACATATTTTCGGTTGAAAATTTTCAAACCGATGATCACAAACAGAGACTTCACGTGGCCTCCCAATGATCATAGTAGTGGTGCCTTAAATTACAATATATAAGTTTATTAATGGTCAATGAATATCCCATGTTATAATATATGTGGAGTTGAGAGCAATTGACAGGAAGTTCGAAAGAATTCTCATTCCATACAATTCAATACAAAATCGCATAACAAAATCCATGCCCAAATGAAATCATATTCTCGCCTCTTGAAACTAAAGGCGGAATCCCTCTCTTATCGATTCCAGCCCTGCAATAATTCTCGTTCTCGAAGTATTATATATCTCATTCTATATATCCAACAGAAACCCTGATGAAATTCTCACTCTATAAATTAAAATCGAATCAGAAAATCCATGCCCAAAGGCAACCATATTCTGGCCTCCTACAATTAAAGACGAAATCTCTCTTTTATCGATTCCAACCCTGCAATAATTTTCTATTCCCGAAGTATTATATGCCTCATTCTATATATCTAAAAGAAACCCTGATGAATTTCGATCTACTTCCAGTTCTATCTCCTAAACAATAATCCTCACCCCACCTCATAGATCTGCAGTGCCAAAAAAGGAAGAATTAGAAGGTCACTGTTAAACGCAGTGTGTTGGAGATTTTAATTATCTGCAACAGCCACAGACGTGGGCTTAGCAATGAAGGTCGGATTCTCATCTCCGGCCATAATCACAATTACTCTCATGTCGTCCTTATCATCTGAAGCGCTGGACGTACCCTCGGTCATCTCACTCTTTCGGCCACCGCCAAGCTCTACATTATTATGCTCCGATCTGTTGTTTTCTCGTCCTTCTGTAGTGCACTCCTTCAAGTATGACCATGCCAGAACAATCAAAGCAAAGGCTATGAGAACGAGCATGGCACCCACTCCAGCCARCAGATATGGAACTGGAGACTTCCCTGGCGATATTCGGTTGCTTCCTGGGCTAATATCATTTCTCATCAGCATTGCCATTKYTCACCCTGCACAACCCTTCACACCCAAATGCCTTTCATTAACGTGGGTGATCTTTACATGAAACTCTAACTCTAAGAGTGGGTGATATTTATACCTAAATCTACAGTATTGGAATACACAACAAATATCTATAAAGTTGGTGTCACAGTAACACTCATTATTCGGTTTTGACGGGGAGGCGTATGCAACTTTCCTTCGACGGAAAGCATTAACCCAATAAGTCTCGTAACTTGTGGGTCTTTGTCGGGAATGGAAGTGATTCAAAAGTTGTGAGCTACCATCAATATAAAGAGTATTGTCGGCTTAATCTGTGTGCCGTGTCGTGCTAATAATTTACTTGCTCGATTCTCCGCGTATCCAATAAGTTGGAGACCTAAAGTCCCAGAAGAAAGTGTAGTCCGCAGAGAAATTATATATCGGAGGAAAAACGGAGGTCGGTGGCCTCCATGATGTCTTAGGCTCGCAATTTTCCCGTTGGGTCAGTAGCGAAGAAGACCTTTTTCACATGGTTTTGTCCCGAGGATATGTGTTGAAAGTAGAAAGAGAGTAAAATAATGATATGTAACAAAACATCCGGGTCCGTTACATATTTTCCATATTTTTTCCAGGGGCCCTTTGTGTGGACTAAATGATTTAAGTAGAAAGCTAGTAAAAACCGTAGGTACCATGAATATATGCCGTGTCGTGCTCATCGACTCAGCAATTCACTTACCCGGAGAATAAACGCAGGTATCATGAGTATATGCCGTGTCGTGCTCATCTACTCAGCAATTCACTTAATCGTTTCTCCGCTTCTCAGACGACTATATCGTCAGCCTAACGCTCGTAAAAGCAATGGCTGATAGATAGACGTAAGGCAAGTTGCAAGTGGTATTTATCGTAACTGAACATTCTTTGATAGAGTGGTACAGAACGTCACGGTTCTTCACATTTTCAAAGGAACCATTTATTTACTTGATGCCAAAGAAATGAATTGTGATATACATCCATCTCATAGCATTGACGTTCAATATAATTTCTCAAGAGACTTGGGAAGCGATTAGAATAAGAATACGCGATTTTATTATTTAATAAAAACAAAGCGACTAAATATATATGGCGTTAACTTCTCGTGTCGGCCATTGAAAAATTTCAAAGCAACTCATCTTTTCACTATGCTTTACGGAATGCTTTACGGAACGAGATAAGCAACTCATCATCTTTTCACTATGCTTCAAGGAAAGAGTGGATGTTTTCAATTTTAAGTTTAAAGAGAGTAAAGCATTTGAAAACAACCAATACACAACAATGATGTTGTTCACCACTTTTCCACATTCATATGAAAAATTAAAATACAAATATATAAAACTAGATATTTCTTTGGAAGACTCCATCTTTTCATATATCTAATAAATGCATATCTACATATCTTATTTAGTGCATATATGATGCCTATCAAATATCAAACTAGTCAAGTAAATGGGAGGAATTACTCCATTTAACACTTCCCCTTAATTTCGACCATTACTAAAATCACCACAAACAATGCCTACTTGTTGTCTCTGAAATTCAAAAGTATTTCTTCTCAATGGCTTGGTGAAATATCTGTTAATTGTACTTTTGAACCAAAAAAATGTAGCATAATGTTACCGTCGTTGACATTACTCTTGCGGTGAAACACATGTTTTTTAGATAATGCAATTGTTGAAGTGTTGTCAGAAAATATAGGAGTTGGCTCCTTCTCTTCATGTGTAAGATCACTAAGGATCCTTCTCAACCAAACCACATGACATGGCGCTGAAGTTGTTGCCACATACTTCGCTTCTCCTAAGAAATTGTGACGATGGGCTGTTTCTTAGAAGCCCATGAAATTAAGCCCATACCCAAATAAAATGCGTACTGTGAAGTACTTTTCCTATCATCAATGCTACCTGCAAAATCATTATTTGTATATCTAACAAGTGAGTCGTCTTCTGAATTGGAATACGAATTTACATAATCTATTATACCTGCAATATACCTCAAAATTCGTTTTCCAACTTTCCAACCAGAGATTTTGGGATTTTCCATAAATATTGAAATTAAGTTCACCTCATATATTGTATCTAGTCAGGTGGTTGTAAGATATATGAGGCTTCCTACAAGCCTCTTATACAAAGTATAATCAATTGTTGTTCCTTCATCTTGTTTATTTAGTTTTGTACATGTTGCAATTTGTGTATCTGTTGGCTTGCATTTCCTCATTTTGAACATTTTCAAAATATCTATGGCATATTTTTGTTGACAAATGAAAATTTATTTTTCATATTGTGCAACTTCAATTCCCATTCAGTCATTTCAAATTCAATTTGCATGGCTATGTTGAAGTCATTCAAATTTTTTTCTTTTGTATAAATCATGTCTTCAACATAGAGACAAACTATTAAAATATTACCTTTATGGTATCTTTTGGTGTAAAGTGTCGGCTCATTGCCACACCTATTGAATCCATTGTTGAGAAAACGAATCACTGTAGAAAATGTTTCCCCATAGTCAATACCCGGTTGTTGAGAAAACCTTTTTTCTACAAATCTTTCCTTATTCTTCTCTAATTTGTCTTTCTCGTTGAATTTCATCTTATAAACCCATTTAACTCCAATGTTGGTTTTGCTTGTAGGGAGATCTACAAGATCCCATGTGTTGTTTCTTTCAATTGCATCAAACACATTTTTCTTCATTGATTACTTCTTCAAAATATACTGGTTGACAAGATAACAATCATATTTATGTTCATAAATTTCTCTCAAGCTTCTTTTTTCCGGGTTCCTCAAATTTTCTATAGTGGGATCCTAATCATTACTAGAAGAAGAAGAAGAAGAAGAACTATGCTTTGTTTGTTCTCCTTGTCCTTGTACTTGAAATATTGGAAGTCTCGGTGGAGAAGCTTGTTGTCCTGTAGCTTCCACCTATTTATCTTCTTGTATAGAAGCAATGTGATCTACCATTATTTCATTTGTTTGGTTATCCCAAGATTTATCTTCTTGGAATTTAACATCTTTGTTGACTATCAACTTCTTAGTAATAACATTGTACAACTTATATGATTTACATTTCTCATTATATCCAATAAATATACATTTTCACTTCTATCATTAAGTTTTCTCCTTCGCTCTTCAGGAATATGAGCATAAAGACACACAACAAAAAAAATTAAAATGAGAAACACTAGATTTCATACCACTCTAGTCTTCTTGAGGGACTTGATTTTTCACATTACTTGTTGGTGACAAATTCAAAATATAAACTATGCCACTACTTCACCCTAATATTCATTTGACATTTTTTTGGTTTTCAACATACATCTGGCCATATTCATTATTGTATGATTATTCCTTTCAACTAATCCCTTCTGTTGTGGAGTGTATCTTGAGGTAAACTGTGATGCAGGAGCATCACTCCACCTTAGCAATGCGCCAACATTCCAGCACATAGTGCGCATTCAAGAGAGGGAGAGACACCAACCCTCCCATTTTTAAATTTGAAATGTGATCCTATACGGATTTGTGTTGTAAGGTTGAGTGAAAACCAAGCCATGCCTTTGTACAGGAAGAAGATAAGCTCACCTTTAATGGATGATAGGTTGATGGCTCTAGATTCAATTCAGATTAGATGGCCATTTATGAAACTTCAATGTAATAGATGAGGTTAGGTGGAGACAGGATAAGCTCGTAGATCCCTCTTGTTGTAAAAAGGGAAGATCTTTTGTATGAAGGTCTTAGAAGCTTAGAGGTCTCTTGAGAAGAGAGGAGAGTTAGGGGAGTATTCTGAGAGATGAGCCTGAGAAGATCGAAATCTCATAAATATGAGGTAGAACAGTTCTTTGAGAGAACTTGAGAGAGCTGAGACTCTGTTGTAATCCAGCTTGCACATATTGTAATGAGATTTTCATATTAGTGAAAAAGACAACAGTTTTTCCTACATATGATTTTTCATGTGTTTGTGTGTTTCATGAATGTATGATGTAGAAGTATGATAGATTTTGTATGCAGTAAGAGGATATATTTCTCTATCTTTGTTGAGTTTGAAATACCATTCTCGATTCTTTAGGCTGTGCAAGGAGTGCAAAACAAAACATTGGAGGTTTTGTAGCCAACACAAGGAGTGTGTATATGAAATCTGTGGAGTCAGAAAAGAACATGCCAGGAGGGCGCACCAGAGTGATAACAACTCAAGGGGAAAACTCAAGGTTGTTAAATACCTTGGAGGGTAAACTGTGCAGAGGAAGCATAGAGAGACAAAGTCACTGAGAACTCTATAGAACTCTGTCAGATGGGCATCAAGCAGGTGTAAGTGTGCACAAGGAGAACTCTCTTTTGAGTTCGAAGAGAAGAGTGTCAAAGAGGAAGATACTCACATAGTTACTGAATACTCTATAGAAAATGCTTAGCAAGGAGTTCTTTGAGCAAGAGGTTTCCAGGAGGGAACAAGAATCTTTTGAAGGAACCAGAAGGGCCGAGACCCTTAGGATACTGAGAAAATAAAAAATATCAGAAGAGATAGCATGAGGAGTGCGCAGGAGACAGAATTATTCCAAGTCCTAAAGCTCAGAAGAGATAGCGCTTTTGTAAGTGAAGACAAGACCCAAGATAGTCGGGTTTGTAGGCGAAAGTCCAAGGGTCGAAGCCTTCGAAGAATTAACTCTTCCAAGTTGGAAGAAGTCAAAAGCTCAGGAGGAGGAGCGACAACATCCTTCGGATTGGTTGTGGGGAGAAGCCTGGACCATTAGATCAATGTCCATGGAAGCAAAGGAGAGCGTCAAGGAGGAAAGAGATCCCAACCGTTGGATCTGAGTGCAAAGGGTCGGCTTTCGTCCGATCCAAGGTAACGTGCATGAGTTTTAACTCTTTGTGTGCATAGGAGAACTCACTTGCCAAAGTTCCGAAGTCCCAAAGTTATTAGGGGTCGTTCATCGTCGAGAGAGACAGGTGACACAAGATCTACAACTTCAGAAGTTTGTAGACAAGGAGAGAGTGAAATCATCAAATAACCAAAGTATATTCTCGTCGTTGATCGCCAGGGGGATACATGTCAACAGATAGGAGTCTCTAGGTGAAAGCACTTAGGGAGGAACGAGTGCGCAGGAGTTGAAACTCCCAAAGCCCGAAGAGCCGAAGAGTCAAAGGACCGAAGAGTCGAAGAGCTGAAGTGAAGTCTGGACTATCAGATCTAGCGGGTACGTGGAAAAAATACATTGTCTTCGGGTGAAAGAAGCCCGAAGAGCTGAAGTGAATCTTCACCGTCAGATCCAGAAGGACACACATTGACAGATTGTGAACTCCAGGTGAAAACACTCCGGGAGAACACGAAGGAGGAGAGTTTGAAAACGTCGAAGACCAAATAGCCTAAGTAGTTGGGGGTCGTCACTCTGCGCGAGGACACGTGTCATTATATCGTGGACTCTGGGTAAAACACTCCGAGAGAGTCAAAGCGTGGATAAGTTGATATTTGAGAATTCCAAACGCCGAAGTACCGAAGTGGATGAGAGTCATCGATGTGAAGGTGGAAACGCGGTGCCAGATCTTGAACTCCGGAGGAAAGCAAAGGGAGAAAATGTCGAAACCCCAAAGGAGATCTTGATCATTGATCGAGAAGGGGGTGGAAGAACCATTGATCTGGGTGAAAGGGACGAAGCCCCAAAGTAGAGGCAGAGCCGCTGATTGAGGACACGTGGGAGACGATCTACCATTTTGGAGAAATCACTCTGGAAGAAAGAGGAGGTGTTGAACAAGAACTCTTAAAAGCCGGAGAGCCAGAGATCATATGAACCGTCCGTTTATTGAGGATAGGTGTCAGTAGATCTTCCACTTCAGAATATATCTACATCAGTGAAAGTAGAGTTGATATTCAAAACTACCGAAGGTTGAAAGGCAAAATCAATCACGATCATTGATTGAAAGGGACATGTGTCGATAGATCATGGAGATCTGGGATAGCGTGCTCCGGGGAGAAGGAAGGAAAAGAGAAAAGATCTCAGTTGTTGATCACGAAGCACCGCCGAGGTCAGAAGATCGATGGTCGAGATGGATTGCGGGGCCAGAACATGGTCGGGATTTAAAATTCTTAAAGAAGGATGCAATTGAAACCACGGTATTGTAAAAGGGACGCATGGTGATTGGAGGTGAATTGTAGGGAGAAACGAAGTTGGTCTCAAACCACTCTAGGTCGCACCCGCAATCACATATTTATGTGAGGTCATAGCCGAGGGCCATATGGGTGAAGGGGCTAATGAAAAAAGAGATAACGCCTGGAACTCAACATTTCAGAAGCGCGCAGGAAAAGGTCGTGGATATCACAGGACCTACACCAGAAGCAAACGGGGACTTGTGTAAGTTAATTAGGTTCTAGCAAAGGCCTGAAGATTTAGTTTGACTCAGCACATTGAAATATCCTAGACCGGGAGGTCGCAGAACCCCCAGGAGGGGAGGGGGGTTGCATCAAACTGTTTCTTGATCTCATGCTTCCTGCAATATATTGTAAAATCTTTGGAATCATACTCACCTCATCAATATGATCTGAGTACTTTTATTTACTTCCGACTATGTTTCTATGTCACAAATTTAAAATCTCTGAATTTTTCAAATGTCTCAGATTTGTGCTTGAGAAAATACACCCAAGATTTCCTGCTAAAATCATCAATGAATTTTAGAAAACAAAAGATTACTCCTATTGACTGAGTTTGCATTAGACCACAAAGGTCTGTATGCACTAGATCATAGTGTTATTTTTCTCTATAGGAAGCATCAATAAATCTATCCCTTTGGTGTTTGGCCAAAATACAACTCTCACAAGAGTTTTTCTATTCATTTGTAATGGGAAAATCTTTGACCATAGACTTATTCTGTAAAATACTAAGACTACTAAATGGTAAATGACCATATCTAATATGACACAACCAAATCTCATCTAAGCTTGATACATTTTGGGCATATGACTATGACAAATTAAGATTTATCAATATCAAGGGAAACATTCTATTTTTGGTCATTTGTATGGTAGTTATGATTTTGTTACTAGGTGGTTTGTCCAAGATTGTACACTAGGAACCTTAAAAAATTATCTTATAACCATGTTCATTCATCTGGCCTACACTCATCAGATTATGTCTAAGACCAGGTACATAATAAACATCATGAATATCCTTCTTTTCATCTTGCTTGGTCAATACAAAAACTACACCCTTGCCTAAAACTTTCTTTTGATAATCGTCTCCCAATTTGATTTGAGATGTGACATAGCTATCTCAGCTAGAAAAAAAATCTTTGTTACCTGCCATATGATCACTGCAACCACTCTTTAGCTATCAAAGATCACGGTTATTGCTTGCTTCTTCTCTGACTTGGCATGAGAATAATATTGATTCAGATGTTCCTTCTTCAATGTTGGTAACATTTTCTCTACCTCTATTCAGATATGCTTGCTTCTTTCTGCATTCAATTTCGTAGTGACCAAATTTCTTTCAATAATAACAATGGATCCTTGATTTGTGAGTCCATCTTGACTGATTGAAATTTATGCCTCTCCCCCTTTGCTTCTGAGAGTTTCTATGTAATTGTTCTGACTGTTCACTCTGTTCTTAGTATTCTAAAGTTGACCTCTCTCTCTTGTTTGAGAGAATCCTCTGCCTCTACTTCTATTCCCTCGACCTCTAATTCTTCTTATGGAGGCATGATACTAAAATGCATTCTCCAAATGTTCAGTATTTCGACTAAACCTATTTTCATGAGTTAACGAAGATCTCATGAGTTCTTCAACTAACAATGTTGACATGTCTTTTGACTCTTCTATAACGACCATGACCATATTAAAATTATCAGGAAGGATTTAGATTACCTTCTCGACAACCTTCTGATCTTGAATATCTTCTCCATGCATGTGTAGATAATTGATGATGCTAGTGACATGGGTCATAAAATGATCCATAAAATCTGAATCTTTCATCTGAAGAGTTTCAAAACTATCCCCGAGTGTCTATAACTTTATATTTTTTTACTTTATCTCTGCCCTGATAGGAGGTTTTGAAAGTTTCCCATGCTTGTTTGGCATGATTTGTTGCTTCTACTTTGGGGAAAATATATTCCTCTAATCCTTGCTAGATGATCCATAGGGATTTACTATCCTTTTTTCTGAGCTCTTTGATAGCATTTCTCTGTGCATTTGTCATTTCTTCTAGATCAGTTGGATCTGGTTTTGTGAACTTGTTAACTACTACTTCCCAAGAATCTTTAGACAAGAGGAAATTTTTCATTTTGATGGACCATACATAATATTTTTTTCCTGTTAAAATTGTTCCTCTTGGAAGTGCCGAATTTCTTCCAGACACCATGGATCTTCTACTGGAAGTCATATCCCCCTTTTTGATTTGTATCTCAACCAAAAAAACTTTTCTTCTGTCGAAACAAGCCAACCTAGAACTTTTATTAGCCTTGTCACACCCTGTCTGCTCCATGTGGGCAACCAAAACCAAAAACAAAAATCTGTGCAGATGTCAAGAGGTGGTTGCACCCTGTTCCTACTTTAGGGGCTACCCTGAAGGATGGTCGCTCCCTAGTCACTAGCTAGGGGTGACGAACTCTGAAAAATTAGAATTTTTGAGAATTTTTCCTCAGATTTCGCCCAACGCTTCCTTCAATGTCGATACTTCTCAATCAAGCTCGAAAATGCTCTTTTGCCTTCAAATTTCTCTCCTATATTCAAGGAGTCTTAATCCTTCTCTGATACAATGTTCAATTTAAGGCAGAGAAAAACATTTGAAAATATAGCATACACACACAACAACAATGGAGTTGTTCAACTCTTCTCCACATTTATAAGAAAACCTAAAATGAAAATACATAAAACTAGATATTTCTTTGGAACATTCCAACTTCTCACCTACCTAATAAATGCATATCCACCTATCTTATATAGTACATTTATGATGCCTATCAACTATCAAACTGGTCAAGTAAATGGCAAAAAAATATTTCATTTAACAAGATGAGTCTAACTACTTTACTCGTGGTAAGTATTAAAAGCATGGTTACCCATTAATTTACGCGAAAGATTGAAATAGAATAATAATGTGGTTACATGTATGTCAGTGTTTAAATAATGTTTATGGTCCATTATGCATTTTAATGGCTCTACTTTAGTCTTTATATTATTTTTAAATCAATTCTAATATTTTATTAATCATGCATAAACTTTGATTTTTTGTTAGTCCCTACCTTTTCGCCTCATGGTCAAGTAATGCATTTCGATGTATTAATTAGTGCGTTTGAGAATGTGAGAGCTTGACTTTCTATTAATTTTTCCCAATTATTTATTGAACCTCATTTTCTTAAAAATGGAAAAAAAAAATTGAATTTTTGAATTTCATCATTTAAATTTTTTTATTGACTTACAAAGTGTGATGGGACTTCATAGTCCCTGGTGTGTTTTATAATTTTTTTTTATATTTATCATTAAAAACAAATGATTTAAACCATACAAAATTAGTCAAATTCCTTTTTCGCAATTTTGCAGACTTTCACAATGCTTAGATGATATGTAATGTCCAAAACCTTCATTATTCTTCTATATTGGAACCATAACCTTATTTTTCCTTCTGTACTCGTACCAGTTGTCTGCCACCCCACCTTCTCACTAGTTGTCTACCTACTCGCCGCTCCATGTCCTCACCAATTTTCCTCTTACCCATTACTATTCCTGATCATCTCCATTATGTGGCCTCCCATGAGCTTGATTTCAATTCTCCATCATACACCTGAAAAATAAAACTAATCGAACCTAACATTAGCCTTATTCCTGTATTTACTAACTAGTTAAATATTTACGTGATAGTTCGATCAATTATGAAGAGAATATAGTTGCATTCCTAATTTAAAGAAAATTCAAATATTCATGAAGTTTACGTTCAGCTGCAGTTGCAAGGACCAAATATTAATTTCAAGGATTGGATGTTATAGAAAAGTAAGGTTATCATCCATTGAAACTTGTCACATTAAAATGAGTAACCTTCTCCATTCCAATCTTTTTACTTCTTTTCATTTGTTAAAATGTCTCATTGCTTTGTGAACTGCTAGTCAGGTTTTGATAGATACCTATTTTATTAATCATCTTTATTTTTCATAAAATTAAATATGTAAAGGGAAATAGTTCAAGAACTAACTTGACTTGAATTGGAATGCAGCTAGCCATCCAAAAACAAAAAACAAAGAGAAAATCTATTTATAGAGATATTCAGTATTTTTCACCAAATGTCCAAATAGAACCAGCCACCAATCAAACCTAGAACCAAAAATTAAGCATGATAATCTAGCGATTGAGGTAAAAGGTACCTATTTCGAGCGTTGGGTTGAGGGGTTCCATGGAATCCCTGCTCAAACATGATTCATTATTCTGTTAATCACAAGATCATATTCAATTCAATTTCAATTGTTTCTTTAATATGGTAACTTGAATCCTTTTTTTCACACTCTGCTTGCCACTCCTATAGGAAGAGTAAAATATCTATGTGAAGCTCCATTGTGAAGCTTTCTCAGTTTTATAAACACCTCCAAAACCTTCGATTCAAGCCTAAAATAGAGTAATTTGCAAGTAAAAAAATTGACAGAGCAACTTGTTGGTAAACAAAACAGACAAAGTGCGTCTCCTAGAATTATTCCTCCGCAAGGTTTAATTATTGCTTTATTTGCCTTTGAAATTAAAAATTTTCAAATTTTCTCTTTAAACTACCACTTATGTTTAAAGAGAAAATTGAAAAATTTGCCTTGTAGGTCGAGTAGAAGAATCCCACTTTGCTATACCCATCTTGAGATGCTAGAATTGAGAAAATTATCATGTTAAGACTTGCAGGTTATAGAACAATTCTCAGAGGTCAAATTAGTGATGGAGAAACTGGCCCTCAATTCTCTTTGTCCACGACCGGTTGTTTGTTGAGCAAAGCGAGCCCCCATATCCGATGAGAACTGTCACATTTTGAGAGATTCTTATGGTTGTTCTTCCTACTAATTTTACTAGAGTTGCAGTTTTTGGCATCCATTCCTGTTTGATAGGTTGTGAAAGCCTCTGATCCAATGTCGATTGAACCAATTTCAGTCTACCCAGAAGCAAAGGTCGTAGGATAAAAGGTGGGAA